>SDEE01001234.1:0-10818 GCA_004126415.1 Candolleomyces aberdarensis | reverse complement strand
TGGCTTTGGACAAAGGATACATCGTTCGCAGACCCATCAGTATGCTTCTTAGCGCTCTATGTCATCAAGCACGATGGAACGTTCCTTCAGCCCAAAGACGTTACTGGCATCATCGCAAAGCTGTGTCGAGCTGTCCGTCTTACCGTGTTGCAGGAAATTCACGTCTGCGCTGAGCAGCAAGGTTTGACCCACCTCGATGCCTACAACCAGTTCGAACCCTTCCTTGTTGAGGCTAAACCCTCCTCATTTCAAAGCCTCCGGTATTATCAACACTACGCCACGTCTTTGGCCTACGGAACGATCAGTCTCCCACGCATCATTTGGACGGGACGAGAAGAGGGAGATTGGCTGCATATGCTGTACATGGGACAGAGACTGCATCTCTCACAAGTGATGATCTTCTTCAACACCATTGAGAAGAAGGTCGTCAGGCTCCTGGAGGACGATGTCCTGCGCGGTTTAGATTGCTACGCTAATACGAAGAATGCTGCCGACAACCTTCAATCTACCGACAAAGGCTATTCGTTCCTCGCCGATTCCTCAAACGACTTCTATCAGTCACGACTTTCTCTTGGCGCTCAACTCCTCGACAACGACAGGGTCAAAGCTCGATTTTTTCACGTAATTCCTGGAACGACGGAACTCACGCTGAACGTCAAAGAAGCGTTGAATTGGTTGCAGAAGCTGGCCGAGTGCGAGGCTCTCCTTGCTCTTCTCATCGAGATGAGGAGTGGATCTCCTATCCGACTTACCGAACTCATGTCGACACTTGCCACCAACACCCGCTATCGCACACGTAACCTATTTGCTATTGGAAAGCACACAGTGCTAGTGCGGCAATACAACAAAACCAGCAACAACGACCAGGCTGATCGACTCATACCACATGCGCTGTCATCATTCGACGCCGACGTTCTCGCTCAGATACACCTCCTTGCTAGACCATTTGCTTCCGTGAGTGGTGTCCTATCCACTGCTCTATGTCTTCTGAAGTTGTGTGTGACAGTTTCTAGCGTCCAAGGTTTTCTCGGGTGATCCAGAAGTCGCTCGGATGTATGTCGAACGACTGTTCATGGATATCGGGAAGGCTTTCACGTCACGCAAGCTTAGCGATCTCATGGGAAAAGAGACTCTCCTCGTCTTCCTGTTCCGTATGACGATCAGCATGTGGCGACATATTGCTACGGCCTGGCGTACCAAGCTTTGCGAGCCGACCGATGTCGACGACGAGATATCATCGTTGATGAAGCAGGTCCAAGCGCAGCAGAGTGGACACAGCTTGGCGACTGAACAGAGAATATATGGTCTCTCTCCAGACGTCATCGAAGGCATTTCAGATGCAAATGTCCAGCTATACGTTCAGGTTAGCGTGGAGTGGCAGAAGCGATTACAGGTCGTTCCTGGTGGCTTGGACCTGACTTACCGAGAAGCCATGATGGACAACTTCGATTCCCTGGTGGAGGCTGGTGTTATCAAGTTTGGTGCGGATCGGGGAGGCAAGGCGATAGCAGGTTCATCCAAAGACGAGACTATACAGCTTCTTCAGCAACTCGTCATCAAGCAGTCGCATACGCACGAGGTGCTCGTTGGGAAGCTTGGGGTATTGCACGAAGAGGTAACGGCGCTGAAGAAGGCATTACTCAACGGAACGAACCGGCCTTTGCAGCGGTTGGGGTCCAGTGCGGTCGACACTCTGGTCAACTCTCCACACCCACCCAATAGCGTCAATCTCGCTTCTTCTTCAACCACCCATGATCGAGCCGCCCTCGATAACCCCGATCCACGTTCCGCAGCCGAAGTCCTTCAACTAAGCAAGCGAAAGCGCGATGAAAGCCCAATCCAGGACACGCACACAGCGACCGACTCCCCAGCGAAACGAAAGACTGTCAACCCTCCTCGACGTGCTATTCCACGTAATTCGGACATGTTGGAGCACCTCCGCCATATACTGAGACGGCAGGTTAACTGGTCACACCCCGGTCAACAAATGGCTGTCGAGGTTCTCCTCAAGCTTCAGCAAGACGCACTCATTATTCTGAGGACCGGCATTGGCAAGAGCATCATCGCTATCCTCCCCACACTTGTCGAGGACTGGATAACCATAATACTTATCCCACTGGTTGTCCTCATGGAGGATTGGAAGCGTCGATTGGAGGAGATGGGTGTACCTTTCCAGGAGTTTAATCCGCACAACCCCCGCAGCATCACCGGATCCCACAATATCATTCTTCTATCCCCCGACAAAGGGACGTTCGATTCATGGCCTCACCTCATCTCCGAGATCAACCAAATTCGCCCAGTTGTTCGACTTGTCGTTGACGAGACCCATCTCTGGTTCACGGATAACGCCTTTCGACAGTCAGCTCTGTCCAATCCCAGCGCCTTGCGATTGTTCCCGATGCAGGTCGTCCTTCTTAGCGCTACTGTTTCTCCTGCTGCAGAGAAGTGGCTTACGGAACAGTTTGCTTTGGTCAATCCGTCCGTCATACGAGGCCTGTCCCACCGAGCGGAGTTGAAGATCATTGTCATGACTGGTTACGAAAGCTCCGATGAGATGGTGGATGCGTTGGAAGCTTATCTCGAACGGGTGAAGGAAGAGCTAGAGTGGGGAGAGAAGGACCGATTCATCGCATATTCCAACTTCCACGACGTCGCAAAATCCATCGCAGACAGGTGCGGTGTCGAAATATACCAGGCCAAGGATGGAAAGAACCGCGTCGAGCATGAAAAGCGGAGGGCGATCTATGGAAGGTTTGAGCGTGGGGAACGTCCAGGTCTGGTGGCGACAACAGCTCTTTCAGCAGGGACCGATTACTCACACATCCGAGTTACGTGTCATGTCGGTATGCCGTTTGACCTTGTTACATTCGTTCAACAAGCGTCCAGAGCAGGTCGAGACGGAAAACCAGCTCACTGCGTCATTCTCGCCACCCAAGGACCGACGTCATCGAAATCGCATCTCAATCATCTGAGGGGAGTACAGGAGTTGAGGAACATGGTCTTTGGATCCAGGGATAGAAGCGACCTCACACCCAGGTGCGCACGGTGGCACATCGGTAATTTCCTCGATGGCCAAGGCTTTACTTGTCGTGATTTCGGTCCCGGCTGGCAGGTGTGCTCCTCATGCGAACCTGGTAAGTGCGAATCTTGATACTTTGAACGTATATCATTGCTGAAGATGCTCCTATCAACCAGGATTGAACGAGCACTCTACCAACTTCTACACGGGAAATGCACTGGCGCACGTCAACCCTCCATACTCGTACCCGAGTCTCACGCCTCCATCTAGACTTCCCCCAGAGATTATAAGACAGCAGCTCTCGGAGCGTTTCCAAAAGGCTGTGGAGACCGGTCAACAGGTGGCTACAGAAGCAAAGCAGCGTCAGGCGGTCAAGAACGATCCATACGACAGCGTACTTCTCAGGGTCGGCCGTAACTGCGGCGTGTGTCTAATGCGTAACGTCGCCGTAGACCACCCGCACACCAAGTGCCCTAACCTCACAGATCGACAGGCTTCCGGTGACGTGATATACAAGGTGCGATACGCATATCGGGGCTACACTCATCCTCCATGCTACAAGTGCCACATTTCGTCCATGGGCGGCAACTCCCTGCATGGGAATTACACAACAGGTGAAGAGACGGCGACTTGCAAACACCCTCATCTCATGAAGGGGCTCCTGGCCGAGATATGGTTCGACCCAGACCTTAGGGAGAAGGTTCAGAAGCACTTCAAGGTTAGATGGGTAGACATCGTGGCTTACCGAGCTTGGGTTGTGGAGCCTGATGCAGTTCACTCCACGAAGAGCATGGCACTCGTCATCTGGTTTGGGGAGACCTACTTAGACGGCTAAGACTTGGAGACGCCTATCTCTCAGGGGAGGAGTACAAGTAGACTCGCTACTAGACTTACATTCGTTATCGTTTCGCGTCGGCGATCTGTATCCAATATCATTTTCATATTTTTGAATCATATTCTTTACCGAACCTCAGCCTTAGACGGCCCACTCTTGCTGGTCCGAGAATCAGAGCAAACATAGACCGACCACCTGTATCGAATAAGGCCTTTCATCAACAGGCCAGACTTCGACTCCGGTGGTTGTTGTCCATACTGACTCCAGCAGTCTTCGTCCACGCTGGTCATGGTGAGATAGCAAGAGAGTCCAAACTCTTGGACCAGGCGCGTTATATGTAACAGTTTATGCGCCCAGCTTCCGACTTTCTAATTCCGCCCAATCGGCTCTCATTCATTGAGAGTCAAAGAGAGATTCTGCTGTCCAAGATAAGAATTCACTCGAATTTGCACGTATAGACATCAGAAGCAGGGTGAGGTAAGAGACGAACTATGTCCTTCAAAAGACGCCTCCACTCCCGGACAACCTTACTCAACATAGATAACCTCCTTCGGCCCAGTCAAATCAAAAACCATCTTCCAGGTGAGATCAATCTCCACCCGCCTGGTGAGGTCAATCTCGACCCGCCTGGTGAGGTCAATGTCGACCCGCCTGGAGAGGTCAATGTCGACCCGCCTGGTGAGGTCAATGTCGACCCGCCTGGTCAAGTCGATCACCTCACGCCTAGTGAGGTCGATATTTACTCTGGTTCGACGCCCCTTTCCTCTGGTCTGCCGCTGAACGTCTCGCATTTTCGATTCTTCTTGTAGTTGGGGATGGTGGGGGATAGGGATGAGCGCTATCGTTGCTCACGGCGGCACTAGCAGATGCGTGAAGTGTCACTAACCCATCTCGAACAAATCCGACGGGTCAGACTACTTACGTTGACTGCTCCTGTTGGTCGGCGGATGCGTCGAGCTGGAGGCGAGGTCGTGGTTGAAGTGGAACCACCTTGTGGCGCCACCAAGACCGCGACATCGCATTTATATAAGATCTGATTGTGCCAGCATGTCGGTTGATGTGCTGGCATCGTCAATCATGCGCTGCCACCGCTTGAACCCAACCGCGACGTCGCCGCCGGCAATCGAGAAACACGTCGATAGGATCCTAACCCCTCACTCCTCTGAGTCGCTCCTCGTCCTGGCAGGTTTGCAGAATTTAGCTATACTTCTGTATGCAAAGAGCGTCTCAACGCATTTCGACATCTTTTGACCGCTCGGTGCGTCGCTTTTTCCTTCCTTTTCACGTGTTTTCCATCTTGCAGACGCAGTGGGCGTCTCTCTACAATTACTATTTCTACGTGACGTGGAGTTGCTCTCGGACGCGTTTGTCGGCGTGCCATACCGTGTAGTTTGCTATGGATTAACGCGGCCTTGCCTTGCACGTCGTTCACACGCTGAGAACGCATTTTTTCTCCTTTCCTCCCTTCATTTTAACGTTCCTCACTTGTTTCTGTTATGTTTAATTTGAATCTCTTTCCGTTTGTTTTGTTTCTCAATTTCTAACCCTTACTCTAGAACCTCGCCCAATTGTTTCCTTGCAGCTCGTTGATTCGCAGAGCCCTACTGGGTTAGCTCGAAACGACGGGTCTGTCGCCCCATCGTTCCCTTCAAGATAATCAGATCGCTGACTCCACCCGGCACCGCTCGTGTCCACGACTCTCTCGCCCCATCTTTCCCTTGCAGCTCGTCGAATCGCAGAGCCCTACCGGCACCGCTTGAATCGACGAGTCTCTGCCCCATCGTTCCCTTCCAGCTCGTCGAATCGCAGAGCACGACTGGCACCGCTTGAATCGACGAGTCTCTCCCCCCATCGTGCCCGTCGAGCTAGGTCCTCCACTCTTCCTTCTCTCACACTCGGTCATGGCCATCCCGCTCTCAGAAACTGACGTGTACTGCGAAGNCTTTCGGGTGAGTTCCTCCTCTATTTCAAATCGCGGCTCTCCTCTCAGATTGTTTCAGGAAGAGTTTTATGGCAGTTCGCGTATTCTCCGGAAGCATAAACTCTGTGTTGAGTACCAACCAGACCCGCAACAGCGTTTACACAGGAAACGTGAAGACTGGGCGGAGGAAGACGATGATTTGGATATACCGGAAGACGAGTTTCGGGATATTGCCAGTCCAGAAGGCATTAGTTGGAGGTTAGTGGTTAAAGGGGGTCCTGATGCTCAGCGATCTCGCTCATTCGCACAAACAGTGAGGTACGACTCGATCAGTTGAGTCTCCCTAGAAGGACGAAGGTCATGTCTGAAGAGACTGGCAAGACGCAGCCTCCTGTCGTCGCCATTTCCGCTCAGCATCAAGCTAAGCCCAACAAGGGTTCAAAGCGTAAACGGGGCAAAGAAAGCGAACAGAGGAGGCAAAAGCAGAGGCGTGCCCCACCGCCTGGGCTGACGGCGGCACAGGCTAAGTTTGATGACGTCGTCCGAGGCCTCAAACTTCGGACGACGTACTTCAAAGCTAGACACTTCTCTCTCGACACACATGCTAGAGTCACCAGCACTGGCTGGCACGGCCTTCCCCCTCCGAAGAATCATCTCCAAAGCATCGTCAACCGCTATCGAAGCGGCTCCATCATAAAGGAGCTTGCTAACTTCCATCTAATTCCATTCGATCTGTAAGGGCATTTTCCATCCTCTATTCTCCATTGTCTCACTACGATATAGCACCTCCAAGTCTGCCACAGGACTGATCGATGATATGGACCGACCCTTTGCTGTGCGCACAACCCCCGCTGAATTCCTTGCCAAGCTACAGAACGAACTATATGAAGCGATGTACGGTCTTATGCAGACCAGCTTATCGAAAGCCAGCGTCAAGAAGAACTGCGAGCTGCACAACCCGCGAGGCAACCATTTCCAGTGCCTGATGGGGCACCAAAGGCCGTACCACGACGTGAGTATCCCTTTTCAGCGTTTCTTCTAATTTCTCATGTTCTCGTTCATCTTAGACGATCATCTTTGTGAAGTGGCACAAGGATCATGAAGAAGGTGTGGAGGAATTTATCCGGAAACCTTGCGTCCAAGAGCTGATGTGAGTCGACTTTCCTGCATAATATCATAATCGCTCACCAGGCTTTCAGTGCGTGGATAAACTGGGTACTCCGCGCTTTCTTTCCTGAAGTTGCGGCGAGGTACGAGAAGTGTGCAAAGTGGCACCAGGAGAAGTACGGGGTGTCCCCGCTCTTCGGCCTGTTTTGGAACTTCTGTATCAACGGCATATTTCCTGACCAGGTTCGTATTCACACCGACCCACATGCCGATCCCAAAAATGTTGTTGGCATCTGCGTCATTTTCGTCTATGTCGTGCCCGGTCAGTACTATTCTTTTTGCTGCATCTCTGTAGCTTACGCCAACATCTAGGCTCCAACTTCAACCACAAGGTTCGAAGTTGGTTCGTCATCTGGGAGGCCGGGGTTATCATTGAGATTCCGCCTTGGGTAGCTTTCTACTACCCCTCTTCATTGTTCATTCACTTCAACTGCGACATATCTGGTGAGTTGGCTTTTTTTCTAACCCTATCATCTCCCTCTAAAAACATAAATTAGATGTACAAATCATTCACACTGTAGATGGATCCCACCCAGCTCGTAACCCTACCCATACAGCCAAGCAGAAAGGCTTCATCGGGCCTGACCTGCCAGAAGAGGCTCACGGTCGAGGGAGCATTGTTTTCTTTAGTCAAGGTAATCTCTTCTCGTCCTCTGAAACGGGGTTCCCGACTCTTGGTGCTGCACGCAGAGCTGGGTATGCAGGTACCACCGATATCCCAGGGAACTTTATGAGGTATTACGCACCATACGGCACCTTCGTCCCTGAAGCTCGTACTTGATAGATTGAACCATTACTTCTTCCATCGAGTTCGTTATGAACATTAAATTAAGATAGACTTTCATAATGGGAGAGACAGACATTGTAGTTATGGACAGGTAGGAGAGTCTGAGGTAGTAACTTACAAATCAAGAGGAAAAAAGAAATGAGAAGAATCGATAGAAGGGAAGACAGAACAGGAATTACCGACGGCGCTTGGCAAGCACCCAGCGTAATGGTTTGTGTCCTCTCTTGTCTCTTCTTTGTCTCTCTACCCTCTCCTCTAGTCTCACCCTACTCTCTTCCCTAACCCTTCCTCCTTGCCCAAAGTTGGTAGCACACAGACGATCGAATCCGAGTCGCCGTACCCCAAAAACCTAGTGTACAAATGTTTGGGCAACTCCCATCAGATTCGGGCGCGGATTCCACGGTCACCTCGTTCACTCTTCGACCACCACCCCCACGATGACGGCGATGGCGACGACAGCGAACAATCTCGCCGCCAACATCAAACTCTGCTAACATCCCCCCCAGCGCTGGCGACATCGAGGGACGGCCACTGCTGCCGAACGGTGGGGCCATCGATGCTGAAGGATTCCTGGATCAACCACTTGCACTACCCCTGCCACCCTGCGCACAACATTTCCACCGATGTCGAGCTCGAAATCGAGCTAACCGACCTCTTCTTCGAGACCTGCTAACTGCACGAGAACGCTGTCGATGCCTAAAGGTTCCCGGAACTCGCGCGTGCTGCCCTCCCACCCTCCGTCGAACCGTCTGACCACCCCGCACCTCGAGCTCGACACCGAGCTCTCTCCAGCCTCGTCAACATTTTCGATCGCTCGTGAACGCCGTGTGCCCCACTCTCCGGGTCGAAAAGCTGCCAATTGGCACCCACATCGGAGCCCGTTCGCCGTGCCACCCTCCTCGACCTCGTTAGGACTCAACTTGAACAGGGCTTGCTGTTTCACGCGGTGTGTTGACCCGGGCTGGAAGGAGGATAAAGGGTTGGATGACCGATCCGACGAACGTGGTGAAAGAGGTGTGCATGCAAATGCTTTTCTTCGTTTCCAAGTCGATAGCTGATCCATTGCGCCGATGCGTCATCGGTGCGTCCTTTCAGGCTCTCATCGTAAGCCTTAACTCCCCAGCCTTCCATTCAGCTCTTGCCACGTCTTGCTACCTCTCGCGAACAACACCGATCCCGACATCCCGCTCTCAGCTTCCCAAAGACGGCCCCTTTACCGCTTTTACACTCTACTCTCGCACCACCTTCCCTGGCCCACACCGTCTCGATCGATGAGATCAAAGAGTAGAATATCAGGGTCTGTCAGCAGGTCGTATTCGTCTTCAAGCTGATGACCACAGCTACCCCCGTGACGGAGACTGCGGAGAACGAGTCGACGATACCTGAGCCCGCTGCTCTTACAACGACCACCTAACTTTGAGCAATCACCGCTCACGGGGCGTATCACCAAATGGACGAACGTCTTGGGCCACCGTCCAAGAAGAGTGGAAGGAGGAATGAGAGCGGTTAGGTAAAACACGCGAAGAGCGGGAGAAGAGAGTCAGGATCGTTGAACCCGGGTCGGAGAGAAGTTGAGTGGGTTGGGTGGGCTGGGGGTTCCGGGGAGGCAGAGTGGCGACTCAGGACGATATCGGGAAAGACGACGACGTATAGCGCAGAGATCCCAAACCCAACAACATACTGATTGAAGACTCGCCGGAGGATGGGTAGAGTTCGCTACGCGAATCCGGGCCAACTCGAAAGTAGGTGCGCGAGTCGGAGTGCGCCGAGAGAGCAAGGCGTGGGCGTGAGCTCGGGTGTCGAACAGCAAGCGAAAAGCAGACTGTGACGCCCGAGTGTAGTGTGTATTACGGTGGGGATAGTGGGGAGAAGGGGAGTGGTCGGGGTAGTGTGTGAGAGTGAAAAGGTGCGTGTTTCTTTGATCTCGCTCGTCGCGTATGTGGACATTCACTGACAACGGGTGTATACAGAACTCGAATAACGTTCAAACGGCACTCGGGGGTAGCTGCTGCAGTCATTTGGAAGGTCAAGCCGGGGAAGAAGACCTCTTTATCATTTACCCTATACCAAATTCTTGTTCGTCGTCTGGCTCCATTAAAATATTCTGATTATTTTGAGTTAATGAAGGAATGGCTTCTTCATGGGGTTTCCTTTTCGTGTTCTTCTAGATTGTTTTCTTCCTTCGCGTCGCATGGTGACTCGTTCATTTCTCGACCTACGCCCTCTGCCAATTCAGCTCCTTTCTCGTTTTCCTAAGAACAAATTGTCCCTCTTCCGTTCCATTCCCCGGTTCGACCACTACTCGTGAGTATTTCATATTCCATCATGCCTCCATGCACACACACCTCACCCACGATGACTGCTGTGTACAGATATTTGGCCGACTCCCATCGCCCTTCCATCGCCGAGAATGCGAAATTCGAAAGGCTTCCACCTGGCAGCCTCAACGTCCGCTAGCACCGATAGCTAGCGTAGACTGGCCTATAGTGAGTGCCAATTTCTGTGTCCATTTTATTCGATTTTCTGATTTTCCGAAGTTACAGCCGACTAGTCTCCCACCCTTCCCTTCCGTCCTTCCGCCTGTACAACCCTCATCACAGGAAGTGTTGCCCCAGCCCCCTCCACCGCCTCCTCCGCCGTCTGCCCGAACCCAAGTCCCTGCCTCCACCACTGTCGAGTTCGGCNATCTCCCCCTTCCCGAGTCCCACCCTCCTCCAACGCCATCCAGTTCGGCATCTCCACCCCATCCCGAGTCCCAGCNTCCTTCACCGCCGTTGACATCGGCATCTCCACCCCCTTAATCCACCTTATCGATCCCTCGATGAACTTCCACCTCCCCAGGGCGGTGTCCAAATATTTGGCCACCCCACTGAAGGCGCGCGCGGATGGCACAGCCACCGCAGCTTACTCTCTCTCAACGACCACCACCATCTCCACCACCACCTCCACCATCGCCTCGGCCGGCAACGACAACAACGGACGACCTCACGATGGGAGAGTCGAGTAGATGAGGAGAGGGGAGGACGAATAATTGGTCGACGACGCCTGTTGGAGAATACCAGGGCGAAGACGACGAAGACGGCGGGGCC
>SDEE01001233.1:0-10854 GCA_004126415.1 Candolleomyces aberdarensis | reverse complement strand
TTTCTTCCGTCGTGGCTGCGCCGACCGTCGAGCCTGGGCTACGAAGGGGAATAAGAATGAGAGAGGATGAAGGGCAATATTGAACGAGGTTTGGTGAAAAATGAACAGGTGGTATATCGGCGTGATTCGAAATCATGATGAAGTAGAGCGAAAGGTAGTGGCGTGATGAAAAACAAGACGAGAGGAGACGTACTGGAAGTTGTAGTATTTTAGCCCTAGCGCTTCACATCTCTTCAAATCGTCGAGAAAACACTCGTAAGACTTCATCCTCTTCTCCCTGTCATTCGAACGCAGAGAGTTGGTTGAGCACCAGGATCAGAAGAGCAAGGGTGAGCTTGGCGACGAACCGGTCAGGATTCCCGAGATTGATCAGGTAGCTGCCATGCGGCAAGACGTGCTTTGGATCATAGTCGAAATCTTTCATTCGTTTCTTGAAGAGAGTGATTGACGTGTCTTGGAGGGCGGGAGAGGTCCATTTGCGCTGAGATTTGAGGAAGAGGGCGAATGCATTGGCCCTACGTCGCATCGGGTACAGATAAGGACCGCAGAAAGATATCGACAACGCCGAACGCAGAAGGGAAAGGGACAAGAACGGTGAGCAAGACGTAATTATGGACGACGGGAACGAACAGACTCACCCAATTGCAGCGGCGTTCACGACGGCATTCTCTACACCTCCCGCAGCCGACACATGGGCTCCCACTTTCCAAGCACTTGACACTCGAGGCAAGAACGCTGACGTATCGATAGCAGTCTCCTTTGCCTTCCCTTTTCCTTTGGGTTTGCGCGGGGGGACGGCGGGAGGTGGAGGCAGAATGGCATGAGTGTCGTTCACGCCTGAGAGACCTGCATGTGAGACTTTTGTGGAGTGCAAGTATGCAGACGGCGTACCCCCAGCGAAATCATCCTGAACGACCGTCTCCTCGACTTTCAGCTTCTTCCTAGGGCGTTTGCTTGGTCCAGGCTCCGACGTGACGGTCGCTACGGTTCGCGACGAGTTGCGTGTTTTCATTGCACCAGGATAGAGGCTGTACGATTTGGGGGAGAGACGTAGTAAGAACACGACTTGTCGCATTCGAGGTTGTGGCAGAGAGCAAACCGGATCCAATGAGCCTTGCCGGTCGGATGCCGAGTCTACCCTGGCTCCCACGGATTCGGGCCAACCACACTGTAACCCAGCGCTAACCCTGTAGGGAGTCAGCAACCGTCGGTCTCATTGCTCTGTTCGCTTTAGAGTCATGCAAGTTCTCGCCTCGTCAAGCCAGAACGACTCAAAGGTCGTGATACCGGCCGGTGTCAGGTTTGGAACGCTGCGCTTCAATGGATAGCTTAATTGAGCGCCAATGATAATTCCGCAGTCGACCAACCCTTCTCCCCAACCATATCATCTCGTCGCAGCGACAGCCATGAGCTTTCAAGATATCGAAGCCGGATACGGTAGCTTGGCTCGATCAGCAGGCGCACTGACAGAAACTGGCAAAGATGCGGACTCGGAGACTTGCAAATTGCTCATGACCTCGTTATCACTCCAGGTGCTCAAGATCAATGCAAACGTGCAGGGAATCCTGCGTTGTGTTGACCAGCTAGGGACTGCGATAGATAATGCCAATCTGCGGAAGCAACTGTGCGAACCTTGGCTATTCCATCCGGGTCACGACTCACCCGTTGTACAGGCATGACTTGACGGATGCGACGCAGGCAATGGCCAAGCGAAGCTCTGGAGACATGAAGAAGCTGTCTGGACTTCAAAGCAAGCTGGTACGGTCTCGTAGTTTCCCAACAGTAACGACTTGGTCGCTGCTCAAACTAATATTCTCGCCCGAGTTTAGGCCCGGCACAATCGAAATACAGTTGCACTCCAGAAGATCTCTCGTGATCTTCAAATGGCATTAGCTTCTTTCCAACGAGCGCAACAACAAAACGTTGAAAGGCAGCGTACCTTCGTCATTAAGAGTGCTAAATTGGCATCAGAGACTGAGCACTACTCCACTTCGTACGTCTGACGTTCGTACAAACACCCTCGAGGGAGCTAACATTGTCATCCGTAAAGCCTACCTTCATCCAGGAGTCGGGAGCGACAATATACCCAGATTCAGCAAAGCCCATTTCTACCGAATTATGAGGTTGCTTATCAAGAAACGATAGCTCAAGAACGACAGGCAGAAATTCGCGAAATCGAGAGTGGGATCCATGAGATATCCACCATCTTCCAACAGCTCGGGACTCTGGCCAATCAGCAGGGTGCTATGCTCGGTACGTCAAAATATTATCATTGCTCTTCGCCGTACCGGTGCCATAACAACCGATATTTCTGTACAGATGACTTTAGCATGAACATCTCGTCCGTTGTCGCTGACACCGGAGCCGCAGTCGAGGAGCTTTCGACTGGAGCAGAGTACCAGAGGAAAGCCGGAAGGAGATCTGCATGCTTGATGCTGGTTCTCGTCGTCATTGGGACTGCTGTGTTGCTTGCTGTGAGTTGATGATTCTCTATGACTCGAAATCAAAGAGTCTTCAGCTAATTCCAGGCGTTTATCAGATTCTTGGATAATGAGGTATCACAAGCTCAGACTCTGCCGAAAGGCGTCTCCCCAAGTCTTCTCTCATACAACTCGGAGGGGTACACTGTTGCTCAGCACTTCGGACTGTCTTTAACATATATCAAATCAATGTGAATTAATCGGTGGAGGGTCAGTTGAGCAGACACGCAACGGCATGCATATGATAGTGGTTTCTCCACGGAGACTCTAGGTGGTGTAATGTCCGGATGGGTTTCTTACCGTCCCCTACTGATTCTAAATGGTCAGTTTGTACGCAGCTTGAAGCTGAAATCACAACTCGTGGATCCCTTTCATTCAAAGAGGATGCATGGGGATTAAGATCAGAACATTGACTTTCGCGTGTCTTAATTCCCCTTTGCTCCCTTGCTCCCTGTTCCTTCATTTGTTTAATACTTCGTTGTCTGTCTTCACCCCATCCGATTAAAATTGATTGTATATCGGTGTCGTTCCCTGGTTCCCTGACAATTAATCCCTTCCATATCTCAAGGCCAACTCTTACGGGTACGGCGTGACGTCTGATACTATGCGACACATGATCCCCAATGTCGATCGGCGCTTGGCCATTTGGAGCTAGGAAAGGAAGCACAGATAAAATAGGTAATTGTATCAATTAGGAGTGTCCCTAGTCGTAAGAGATACTAAACTCGAAAGTACATAAAACGAAGCCATGTGCAGAGAAGATCAGAACTGGAAGCCTCATACGAGCGTGTAATCTACTCCTCTCCGTACGGGATCTGCTCAGGGCATTGATCATTGAACACAGAGGTAAAACCACTATAGAAAAAACCCAGATTCTTAATCAGATTCTGTTTCAACACCCCCGTCGGGTTTGGATACAGGCCCTTGACGGTGTTCAAGATATCGTCATATAGCACACAAGGCGTCTCGAAGGTCGCAGAGACCGGATCAACGGCAAAGTTGTTGACCTTTCCATCCACGTTTCCACCAGGAAGGAACGGATGCATCTGGAAGATATCCGCCCGGCCTTGGTTGCTCATCGGCATAGAAGACCTAAAGAAGTCAGGCGGGAATTTCATCTCTTCGAAGAACGACCTCGCTGAGTCCATGTCGAGCTTCTTCTCTGTCTGCCTCCCGTCGACGAAAAAGTTGATAGGGAAGACAGATTCTCCATAAGCCGTAAAGTAGCGAACATTCTTGAAAGAAAACTCTGGGTTGGTGGCGATGGAATCCTGTAGACGCTGGAACCGCAATTCTCCAGCGACCGTTAGGTTGTAGAAACCATCCCCAAAGCGGTTACTAAAGTCAATGAACTGATCCGTGAAAATCAAAGATCAATCGATACTCATGGTCAAATAGCGTTCGCATGAATCTCACCTTATCGAACAAAGTCTGGTTAAAGCTATGGTTATCGCCGAAGAAAGTGTCCGCTCGAGTCATCCCAGCGTCCCCTAGAGCATGGTGTGAGTATCGATCACGTTCTATTTGGTTCGTACACCTACCCTCAAATGTTCCGTGAACATTGAGACCACCAGCATGAGCGGGAGCGGGAGGATCGGGTCCTGTCTTGCTCGTCTTGCCTCCAATGCTGAGTAGGTCGGTAACAAGGTTTCCGTTCATCAAGTGGTTGAGGTAAGTTACGAATATCGCAAACTTGTTTTCCATGTTGAATCCTAAAGATGAATGAGACAATTGTACCATTATTCGATTCCATGGGAAGACAGTCACCTTCTTGGACGGCAATGACCATCTCGGATGGGGAAGCGACGCCGTTGCGAGAGATGTACTAGAGAAATCAGTCAGAAGGAGTCAGCGAACCAGGTATGAAATAGGTTTGAGCTAGATACCGACGCCATGGGACGCAAGGGTATTCATTCCTGGGCATGGTCCTCGCTCATCACCGTCTCTGAGAGGCATCCAGGGATGCGCAGGGTCGTGAACTAGCTTGGCTCCTGTGAAACTAGGCGGTCCAGGTGGTTGAGGGGGATTGACTGCACCGAAAGTTACACCTGTACCAGCACTAGCGTCTTCAAGCTCTTGGCGCTTCAGAGAGTCTGCATGGTTGGGGAATGCAAAAGAGGTGGAAAGTGTGACGAGGAGCGTAGTAAGAAGAACGAATGGTCGAGAGATCATGTTGAACGTGTCGTGTTCCAGTTTCCTGCTTGCAAATAGGCTGTCTTTATACGGTTTCTCCACAGCGTCCTTTTCAGTGAAAGCATATGGGGTATCCCGTCCATCCGTCTTTCCGGAGCGGATCTGGCAATGCTTCGCTACAAGAATAGGATTGATCTGCGGACCTATCATCGACAACCAGTGCAATATGCAGCGCTGTCCACCTGCCGTGCGCTAAATGAAGGCAGGTTTCCATCCAACTCTATTTAGGGCAGCGTTTTCCCTACGTAGCTTCGAGATTCGTTTCCACAGGAACCAGAATACATATCGATAGACTCCTGAGCATTCACTTCAAGTCTGGGATTGCTCAGGATAGGATTTGTCCAACCATCTCATCCTATCCCCTACTGACATAAGTTTTGATTGGGCGATCCTGGCACCCCCACTGACCAGACACAAAATCCTGTTGCCGCTATCGGGTCTCAGCTTTGCTACCTGGTCTCGTAGCATAAAAAGTGTACAGCTCCGTCCGCTTTTAATATAGCATCCGAGGCCCAATCACCAACCGATAATTTCAGAAGAATCCAAGGAAGCAGAAGTTCATGCCTTGGTGTGATCTGGTGATTATCAAAGTAACTTTCCATCCTTAACTTGCCCCTTACAAACTTAACTTTTTCTAACTTTTTCGACTCAAGTTCAGATGGTCGTTTCAAGTGCACTCAAGTTACCCCCAAGTTAATGTAAGTTAGTAGCAATTTTATACAAAGTTGTGCCCTGAGCTAGAGTAAACAGTCCATTCTCATTGAGAGACAGTGGATTGTTCTGTTGATTGTTGTGTAAACTATAGCCTAGTCTCGCAATCACCAATTCTCAATCCCTCAACCTAGAAGGCCGAAGACTCCTTTCAGACAGTTGTATCCGAGTGTGAGTGTCGGCCCATTGTTCCCTGGATACGTGATGAGCAAGGTACAACACCATCCCCAACCTCTCACGCAATCACACCCAAGCCATTACAAGTTAGTTCAAGCTCATCCAAGTCCGAAAGTGAACACGCGAGAAGTGATAGAGCAAAGGTGGGGGAACAGTGGAACATTGTGGGGAGTGCACCGACTCTGAGCGGAATATTGGTTCACTCCCTTTATTTTCTTTCGGTTTGCTTAGCTGACTCCATCGCCCGTTCAGGACCCTTTACTTCCTTACATGCATTGTTCATTTTCTGATGGACCATTCTTGAATATTTGTAGGGTATTGCGGTTGCATGGCGAGGTCCAATTGAACTCGCACTCTGTTTGTACACCAAGCGTGTACACACGGACTGGAACAACTTTGTATACCCTCGAGACGGATTTAAGAGGACATCTTCTCTTTTCCCCTTGATTCATTCGGACTCAAGCAGTCATTTCGCATTCACATTCGCTTCGTTATAGTTTTTCTTGCCTCTCGTCATCATTGATCTCATCTATGTCTCGAATGATTATCGATACGCTTGTTCCCCCCCCCTCAAACTTCAAGCGATCAGGTATTGAGCCATCGCTGTCTTGAGCCCTCCTCATACCTCATTGATCTTCCCTCACATAATGAACTCTCATACAATGTCATTGAGGTGAAAGAATTGTGCTCACGTGTACCTCAAAACATTTGAGAGCAGTACATGAGAAAGAATGGTTTGACAAAAAAAATGGAGGATGGATAGTCAGTACAGAGATGTCAGTGGTGGCTGGCCACAAAATGAGCAACAAGAGAGGAAGAGCCAGGGGCTAGTCGTAAATTTAAATTTAGCAGGTCCAATGGCAGGGATGCTCTTTGGCTAGGGCACGTTAATGATTGCACACAAAGTAACTTTTTAAGTTAACTTGTTGTTGATCTTCCCTGCGAAAAAAAGCTAACTTGTCCATGCCTCACTTGAAGCATCTTGACTTGGCAGTAAGTTAACATGAGAAAAAGAACAATCCACGTAAGGAAGTAAAGGGTCCTAGTCAGCTAAGCAAACTGAAAGAAAATAAGGGGAGTGAACCAATATTCCACTCAGAGTCGGTGCACTCCCCACAATGTTCCCCTGTTCCCCCACCTTCACTCTATCGCTTCTTGTGCGCTCACTTTCGGACTTGAATGAGCTTGAACCTAACTTGGATGAACTTGGACCTAACTTGAATCTAACTTGGACCTAACTTGGACCTAACTTGGACCTAACCTGGACCCTCAGACTGCCCGAATGGTGCAGGAATAGCTTGGTTGCGATTGCATGAGAGGTTGGGGATGGTGTTGTACCTTGCTCATCATGTATCCAGGGAACGGTGGGCCAACACTTACACTCAGATACAGCTGTCTGAGTTTACACAACAATCAACAGAACGATCCACCGTCTCTCAATGAGAATAGACTGTCTACTCTAGCTCAGGGCACAACTTTGTATAAACTTGCTACTAACTTATGTTAACTTGGGGGTGACTTGAGTGTACTTGATATGACCATCTGAACTTGAGTCAAAAAAATTAAGTTTGTAGGGGGCAAGTTAAGGACAGAAAGTTACTTTGTTAATCACCCACATTAACTTGCCACCAAGTCAAAATGCTCCAAGTGAGGCACAAATAAGTTAGCTGTTTTTTGGAGGGAAGATTGACAACAAGTTAACTTAAAAAGTTACTTTGTGCGCAATCTCATGCCCTCTGTGCTCAAGGACAGGTCTGGTAGAGGCGCAGCCTGAGCAGATGTGGCATTTGTGGTGGTTCGTGCTGAAGCATCCGTACATGGTTTGCCAGTTGTAACAAAGCCATTGGTTGCCAGACTTGAGTCGCAGTTGACCATTGACCCGCCTGGAGCAGGTGGGATATTGTCCGTCCCATGCCTTTGCTTCAGAGCAGACTGAGACAGTGTGTTGGTGGCAGCCAAGGCAAACGGCGCAGGCGGAGAGGGCCTTCAAGCCTGTGCCCTTCCGAAAATCCTGTTCAAAGGGTGATTGCGAACATTGGCGCTGATCGTCTCCGGATTGGGGAAAATTGTGCCTGGGAGACCTGGAGTGAGAACAGCCACAAGAACAGCCTGAGGACCGTCCTGCAGCAGGTCAGGATCCTTGGTGGGAGTTGTGTAATTCCGTCTGCACTGCACTTTCCGCAGCCACGACCGCCTTGGGTGGCCAAGGGTCCAGCATAGCACATGGAATTATAGAGAAGCAAGTGGAGCATGATGAAGCAGGAGCAGGGTGAAACAGGTGTCGCATTCAATGAATGGAAATGCAAGAGAGAATTAATCTTCTGATAATAAGAATAAATTAGACTGCTTTACTGACCCTGATATCTGCCCTCCTATCCTGACAGTGCCTGGAGCGATCGTATGCTGTAAGAGAGAGTTCATTGTGTGAGGGAAGGTGAATGAGGTATGAGGAGGGATTGAGACCAAAATGGCTCGATTCCTGATTGCTCAAGGTTTGAGGGGGATGGGGGGGGGGGGGGAAAGAGTGTATTGACAATAATTCTAGACATAGACAAAATTGCAAAATTGATGACAACAAGAGGCAAGAAAAATTATATTGAAGCAAATGCGAATGCGGAACGACTGCTTGAGTCCAAATGAATCAAGGGGAAAAGGTAAGATGTCCTGGTTCATGTGTACACACTTGGTGTGCAAACAGAGTGCGAGTCCAATCAGACCTTGCCATGCAACCGAAATATCCTACAAATATCCGAGAATGGTCCATGAGAAAAAGAAGATCAGCATAAGGGAATAAAGGGTTCTGAACGGGCGATGGAGTCAGCTAAGCGAACCAAAAGAAAACAGGGCGAGTGAACTGATCTTCTGCTCAGAATTGGTGCACTCCCCACATCTCCCCGGATCTTCTTGTGCTAACTCCCAGTCAGTGCAACATGAGAGGGAAGGGTTTCAAAGGATTATAAGTGGGATAGGGTAGGCAGAATGAGCTGGGGACAAGGTTATGCAATGTAATAACCCAAACCAGAGGATTGATAATAAAGTCACAAAATAATAACTGACCCATGTTTGCAACTGAGTATAACCAAGACTGTATGAATGACTCTCGAGCTGTTGAATCATCCATAGGGGTATGCAACTTGCTTCCTAGTCTCTGGTTGAGTTGATGGGGTTGCTGAATTTATCCTGACTGTGCAAGGGTTGCCTGATCTGAAATGTAGAGGACTGATTTGGGCAAGTATAAGGAGCAACCAACAAAAAGATTTGAATGAGGCATTCATGAAAGCCTTTAGCTGAAGATCAAAACAACAAGGGCGAATGGTGACGGAAAAAGCCAAGCTGATTGGTATTCTGCAATTGCCAAGCTGAATGAGGTTGAATGGTTTGACAAGACAGGAATGTGCAATGGCTCAAATGGTGTTGTTGAGAATGGCAGGCAGTTTGGGTGCAGGGATGTGTATATTGAGAGTTGGCCTAAGTTTGGGTTTGTTGGCGGCAGTAGCATTGAGCCGAAGAGCAACTTGACAGTGGAGTCAGAGGTCATGGCTGAAATGCTCGAATCTGAGAATGTGAGGCTGGTAGGTACTTGTTGACTAGCAGCCTTATCATCAACAACTTGGCCAGGGTCTGGTGTGATTGCGGGAATTTCGAGGGCTGGAATACCAATCGGCATGTTGAGGAATCATTCTTTAATTTTCTTGGAATGCTGTGGGTCTTTAAACGGTGCGACAAACTTGTGGGTAGTGGACCAATGCTGCGCACAGCAAGCTCCAAGGCCCGAGATTTCTATACATGATGTTACAACTGCATTGGCTGGTGGGATAATGTGGTTAAAGGTATAAAAAAAANGAAAGAAAGAAAGAAAAGAAAATGGCACAAATGGGACTCAAACACCACACCAAGCACTGGCCCAACACATGATTCGCAGGAGCGCCAAATTTCTTGGCATCCATCCGCACCCTACAAGAACCTGAGTATTTAGGCCTCGGAACTGAGAACAGTCCATGAGAAAAATAACAATCCATGTAAGGAAGGAAAGGGTCCTGAACGGGCCATGGAGCCAGCTAAGCGAACCGAAAGGAAATAGGGCGAGTGAACCGATATTCCGCTCAGAGTCAGTACACTCCCCACAACGCCTTGTCTTTTGCCCTGCAGAGGGCCTCCTCGTTCAAAACACTGATGTCAGGAGCGTAGCTTGCACCTCTGGTCTCAATGTACTGGTGCCAAAGTTTCTGCTGCTCCACCATGTAAATGAGCAAAGCATGGCGTTTGATACCATTGGGGTCGGGGTTGGTGCACCAACAGTGGACTTGAATCACGCCAAAAAACCTTGCAAACATCTGACGTCGGTCTTCAGGCCATCCTGCGAGAGTCAAAGCTGGTAAAAACTGCAGGAGCGCAATCGGAAACTCCTCCCAGGAAAGGTCTTCATTGGCAACATGGGTCTCCAATGCTTTTTTCAACCCGTCCTTCACAAACAACACATTCCCATCCCCATCATCCACCAGCCTCAACGCGTCGTTGCTGAGCAGAGACACGTCCCAAGAGCCGTGTTTTATCCTATCATCTGTGATATGCCACAACCCAACAATTTTNGCTAGCTGCCAGCTTGCAAAAAGCCATGGGGGGAACCTCAACCTGAATCTTGTTGGGAAGACCCTGCCCAACCACAACAAGGATGTACTTTGCCTTATTTTCTTCTTCTGCTCCTCTCTACAAACAGCCTCGCATTCCTCCCGCTCAATCGCCCTTGCCGTCTCCTCCGCCTCCTTTTTGAGTTGAGCCCGCTCAGCGGTGGCAGCATCCTGCTCTGCCTGATGTTGTTAATGCTCCATTGCATTGGCGGTGGATTTGGCCTCCCACATTGCCTTCAGGGACTCAGCAGCTATCTCGTCAGTTACACCTGGGACCCGTGTCTTGAGGGCTTCGCGAGCATCCTTGTAGGTGTTGGATGTGAAATTGGGTGGGTTTTGACTTTGCAAGTTGACCATNTTCTGGGTGAATTGATAGTATGAGAATAGAGTATGATTAGATGAAGAATCAAAGCAAAGATTTTTYGAAACAAGGCGAGACGAGCCATGAAGAGCTGGGCTCGAGYGATGCTTTCTGCGTGGTGGGAGGCAAAAAGGTTACCGTCCACSACGCWGGAAGCGAAATAGGGCTCTCTAGACGACCAAACTATAGAACAACAACACACACACAACACCAACACAACAACACACCAAATACCTTCGTGAAGATAGAGGCGGGCAAGGGGTATAGGTAAAAGCTCTAAGTCAAGTCGACAGAGGCTTCTAGA
>SDEE01001232.1:0-10854 GCA_004126415.1 Candolleomyces aberdarensis | reverse complement strand
AGGCAGGCAGAGGGCGGCAGGACGTGCGCAGACGACAGATGTCATCGTTACCCGTGCGTGTCGGCAGGCAGGCAGGGTGGCCTGGACAACAGACGGCGGCGTTGTTGTCGGCAAGCAGAGGGTGGCCTGGGGCACACGGACGACGMACCCGTCGTTCTCGTTGACGGCAGGCAGGGGGAAAGGGGGGAAAGGGAAAGGGGAGGTGTGTTTACTCACCTTCTCGCGGCAATCCGCGCACTGGGGGATGCCACGTCAGCGGGCGACGATGGAAAGGGGAGGGGAGGCTACTTACCTGCCCGGTTTCTTTGCTTTGCCGCCAGCCTGGCGGTCTTCCTCCTCAATTCCGCGCTCATCAGCGACATCAAACTCGATGTCGCTGTCGTTCCCCCCCTCCTCCTCTCCCTTCTTCCTCCTGGTCCTCCTCCCGGAGCCCCCAGCAGCAGGGGACCGATCCCGCTTGCGCGCGGGTGCTTTGATGGGGGACGCTGGTGCCGGGTTCTTTCGGGTACCGACGGGCATGTTGCATGTGGTTGGGCGACGTCGAGATGGTGTGGTGCGGTAGAAGCAGAGGACGGGAAGCTGTGACAGTGTCACAGGTGCGACATCAATGACGCTGAGTCACGGGTGTGCATTCCATGGAATGCTGACAAATCCTGGGCTCACGGGTCAGCCAGCCGCGCCTGTGGCTGACGTGTCAGCCATGAGACCCAATTCCGTGGAATGCTGACTAATCATATTATGTAATAAATATGCGTTAATTCAGAAAAAAANTCAAAAGAAATCAGAGAAATTTGGGAAAAATGAAAATTAAATTAAATTCAACCGATCAAACCAGATAAAATTGGAAGAAAATAAGCAAAAATCAGGAAAATCAGAAAAGAAATCAGGAAAAATCAGAAAAAATTGGGGAAAATCAGGAAAATTGAATTTTAATGCAAAAAAAATGAGAGAAAAATTGGGAAATCTTATAAAGTCAATAAAAAAAGCATACCATTTGTAATCCCAGCTAGAAGTCCATTATAGACTCCATATGGACTCCACAAAGCAAAATCTAGATAGACTCCACAATGTAGACTCTATATAGACTCCACAAGATGGACTCCACATGGACTCCACCAGATATTTTTTGGTTTGGGTGGATTTGTGGACTTATTGTGGACTCATTGTGGACCCAATGTGGACTTTTTTCTGGTTTTCTCAGCCAAAATTCTCAAAGGAGTCCAGTGGAGTCCACATGGAGTCCATGGAGTCTATGTAGAGTCCACGTGGATTTGTTGGTTAGTGTAAAGTCCTCCTCTATTGTCTGAAGGAAATATGGACGCCTGAATTTGCGTATGTAAATGATATATCTTATAATTGCTATCTTGACTGACCTTTCACAGAGATATTATGCAGGATAACATGCTTGTAAATGTGTCTGGACTCCCAGGACGGTGGATGGGTATGGACTTGAATATTGAACATCTCATACGCTATATGAAGGTATGATCATCCATGTGTTATATTTGCATATTTTAAACTTGTTTATTTTCACAAGGCTTTGTTTGCTTCAAAAGGAATCTATTCCAACTGGGAACGACTTGGGAATATCTCTGCTGGTATTCATTGGCTCCATCAGCTCAAAAAGCAGGTTACAACCTCTGTCAAGTCTGGATACTACAGTTCAACACACAAAAATGTTGACACATCACCTTTGGTATTCCGAATTGCAAACAAGGTTTCTGAGCTCCACCTGCAACACTATAGTCCAAAACACACTTCCAACCCTAAAAATCAACCTGTTCCTGACCTTCAAGCTGCTGGCTACAAGAAGTTTGCATCATCAAGTCTTGATATTTTCAACCAAAAGGTGATGGCATGGAAGGAGGGTATTGCATCTGAGGAGTTTTCAAAAGAGCCTGAAGGTCTTATGGAGGAAGATACCATTGGTGAAAACCAGATTCTTGCTATTGACCCAGAGGATCTTCCAGAGAATCAGCATGATGGTTCTGCATTGCATGATGATGATTAGTTTTAGTACTCTAGCCTCTACACATTTGTCTTTTTCTTTTGTAATTTAGCAAACTCCTTGTAATCTTGATTGAACTTTGAAATGATGTTAAAAATCTCTTCTGCCCACTTTCCTGCCCATTCAGCTGTTTGCCCAAGCAGTGTTTGCACATCCTGAGATGACTTGATTTCCTCCTTTCGTGCTCGCACTAGCACCCGACGATGCTCATCAGATAGAATAAGATGGGGACCTCGGACAGACCGGAGGGGATCAGCTCTGTGTGTTTCAGCCAGCCACTGGTTAAGCCTAAACTCCAAAAAACCTCGTTCTTTTGTTGGTCGATATGATTTTGTTGGTGGTTTGGGCTTGTCATCTTTTTCCTTCTGGAGCTCTTCAGCTGTAAAAAGCTGTCCAGGAAGTAGAGCTTGAAGGTTGAATGATGGGTGATCTGTGTGGACAGGCTTGCTACAACACAAGCCATATTGGTTCTGGAAAGTCATGGCTGCAACAACTTAGTAAAATAAATGCAGAAGTGAGTACACATACCATCTTAAGACCTATCATTAAGATAGTCTATGTTGAGCTGGTGGCGAATGCATGTGTCTTCTTGAACAATCTTCACCATGGAATATGGTGCACGCTCTCGGCGGTTTGCTGATGATTTCAGGGATGATCGTGGCCGATCAGGGTCCACTAGATCACTGCCAGGTGCAAGGTAGTCTGGTAGGTTGATGCTTTCAACCCAATCTTCATAAAAGATAACAAACAGGGCTTCACTTCCAGGCTTCCGGCCACCACGGCCACCTCGCTGAATTGCATCAACACCAGTTGGTGGGAGACCAACTGTGCACACAATCTCAACATTTGGGAAATCAACTCCCTATTGAAATGTGAGTATAGTAATCAATTTGAGTAACAACAAATTATCACATACCACAGACTGACCAGATGCGGCTACAAGAACTCGGCATTTTCCAGTGGATGATGTAAACTCATCATGGGCTTTCTTGAGGTAGTCATCAGACATTTGGCTATGGTAGTGCATGATTACATCCTGATTTTGATGAGATTTTGTGATGGTTTGACAAAGGTAATTGCAAATCCGATTGCACAGATTGAGGTTGTCAACAAAAATGAGAACGTGAGGCTGAGTGCTGAGTTGAAAGGGTGATTGAACAAAGCATCGGTAGTTTCTTGCTTCATCCATATTCTTGACCAAGCGATGAGTAGCATAGATGATATTTGGTCGATTTGAGGTGACAAAGATGTTGACAAAGTTATCGGTTGTTAGAAGCGTCCGGGTAAGCATTGAGTGGATGTGAGGAGGTAATGTGGCTGTATAATAAGCCCAAATGGTGGAGTAAGGCAAAATGGCCTGGATTTCTGGGAGGCGACCCCAGGCAGGTCGAAAGGCAGGAACACCATAGAGTGTGGTCCCAGCAGTATAGATGCAGTGGACCTCGTCAATATTCACCCTTGTGACACATCGCTGGAAATATGGGTTGCAAAGCAGAAGGTAGAGTGGTGGCAAATGTCCTTCACGTGATCGAAATGCTTGCTCAACAGTTATGATTAAATGTCGGCATTTTCCTGGTTTTTTATCGTGGGTATTCCAGACATGTTCCTATTGCAAAAGCTTTAGAACAGCTGCAATTGGACATCCACACCACATAACACTTACATTCCACCACTCTGAGTCTTTTGGTGTTTGGTCATTAATTACAGCCGTTGAGATGCCATAATGGCTCTCAAATTCTTCCTTCTGGGATGCTTGTAGCTGTCGAAGAGGAGAAAATGTGATGGTTATCAGCCGTTTTGATGGGTCGTCAAGCAGGATATTGAGTGCAATAGGCAGTGTCTTTCCGCTGCCTGTCCCAGCAGTTACGTTGATATGTTTACGGTTTTTATCAGCAACTATAGCCCTAAGTTGCATCTCCTGAGGCACAAATTTGCCCTCCCGTGTTGCGTAGAGGATGCGGGCAGCACAGTAGCAGACGGTGCGGTCGGCATCACTAAGCGAATCAAGATAAGCCTGCGGGAGCTCTCCAGGCAACTGGGGCTCCAGTTGTGACCCGAGGTTGGATATAAGCTGAGCAATTTCCTCAGGAGATGACACCCTTAGGTGCTCGATGTGTTCTGGGAGTGTAGCCACAGTGGAGGCCATGGAGCGAGAGCAAGAGTGAATTGATTGAATGCGAGGCATCTCGTTACAGCTGAGGTACACTATTTTGGGTAGTCGCGTGGCCTTTGACAGTTTCCTATTATGGTCCCACACCAAATCGGGGTGACAGCGGTTGACAGATTTCGATCACAACGCGCTACCCCCCCATTTCAAACTCAGCTGTCCCAGTCGGAGAACGGAGGTTCTCCTGCATTGCAGGCCTTTAGGCGAGATTCGTCCTTCTCCGGCTGGTTACCAGTCTACGTTAGGACCTGAGATTTGCTGTGAAGACGCACTGCTTGGTTGTCAAGCATCTTATCTTATCTCTCGGTTGATGCCGTTGATGTTGTTTACTCCGACAACCGATCAAGATCCAACCACTCCCGCCCAGCCACCAACCACCACTGGCACCGTCGTGCTAACTCGAACCTTGCACATTGCGCGAAGAAGAAAAAAATACATAAGTACGACAGTCAAATGCAACTCTCATCCTCGCCACTCCGCCCACCACCTGTCAGCCTTTTGATGATTGTCAATCGCACGAGTAAATGCTGTGTGGCCTGTTCCGTTCAATACAAATCAGGCCCCATTCCATGCATCCCCGCTATCGCACTTTGAGCCCTCTGTGCCATGTCCCACGAGATACAACGAGGTTTGTCCGTCTTCGGAGACGGTGCTGTTGGGAAGGTACGCAACTATCCACGACGCGGAACGACACTACCCTACTCTGGAAAGGCCAATGCTGATAGAAATCTCAGACATCCATGCTTATTTATTATGCTCGAGGGACGTTTCCAGAGGTGCGGAATTCACGGGTCCAAAATACTGTTAGCAATGCGCAGTTGACTTTGGTTCCTGACAGGTTTATGTCCCAGTCGCCTGCGAACAATACGTCGTCGACGTGAATCTGGACGACGAAACTGCCGTAGCGCCCCGTACTGTTCAGTTCACTCTGTATGACACTCCAGGTCAAGAGGATTACCCCCGTCTTGTGCCTTTGGCATACGAGAAAGCAGACATCATCTTGATATGCTTTGCGGATTGACCAACCAGACTCTCTCGAGAATGTTACCGAAAAGGTACCTGGCTACGATCAGTCCGAGCCTGCGCATCCACAGTCCACCTCCTGACTTTTCAACCTTTGACAGTGGTTTCCCGAAGTCTCCTGGTCTCGCCGAGATGTACCTATCCTTTTGATAGGCTGCAAGAAGGACCTGCGGCTGGACCCTGAACTTGCCAAGCCGAAGTACAGTTGGCAGAGAATCTTGGCTCCGGACGAGGTCTGTCGACTGATATCTGTCGGGTTGGATTACATTTGGCTTACATCTGCACATTAATCTCAGGGCAACGAAGTTGCTAAACAAATCGGCGCAGTAGYGTATCTCGAATGCTCGGCCAAAACCGGGGAAGGGATCTTCGAGGTGTTCAAACAAGCAGGGAAGACGGTCCTGCAGAAGAAGAAGAATCATAAAACGAAACGCTGTATCATAGTCTGAGCCCGATTCTCTAGACCGAGTCATTCCACTGGAGACGCTAAACTTGCTTCGCTTCTTCAAGTGAGGCGTTTGATCGTCTCCATACGCTAGCATGTTGACCAAGATACCTCGAATTCGTTCATTGAGCCAGGGCCCAGTGAGTTCAATTCAAACTCTGCGCAAATTTCTCATGTCTACGACTCCGGCGCAGCGATATCGTGTATTTATGCGATGCGGCGTTGCGCCAAGCCAACATTTTTCGCTGAATTTGACTCCCGAACGCAGCACTGCCTGTTACTATGATCCCCGAGAGCGATTCCGTGCATTCTGATTCGGTCAATGCACAAATACTGTCATTGACCTTGTTTGTGAACCGTGCGTGGCATAAAAGCCCTCTGACGTGAAGGGACTGACCCACTCCACTCATCTACTCGTCTTCCTTGACTTCTGACTCCATGAGCCAATACAGCGTGTT
This sequence comes from Candolleomyces aberdarensis, assembly GCA_004126415.1. Taxonomy (NCBI): domain Eukaryota; kingdom Fungi; phylum Basidiomycota; class Agaricomycetes; order Agaricales; family Psathyrellaceae; genus Candolleomyces; species Candolleomyces aberdarensis. The sequence goes on along the minus strand of SDEE01001232.1, from coordinate 4,753 downwards.
GAATCAGCCGGTTGGTGTTATTGGGACTGGTGTGGCCGGGCTCATAAATGCACACGTATTGCTGCAAGACGGGTTTTCCGACGTCACCCTCCTCACTAGAGACCATTCCGTTGGTGGAACGTGGGCCAGAGAGCGGATATACCCCGGACTGCATATCAATAAGTGAGTATTTTTATCTCTTATTATGATCATGAACTGACTCGCTCGCTTTCAGCGTCCATGGAGAGTATAAGTTCTCCCAACTTGACATGCCGCCTCCAGAAAGGTCTGAATCCACTGGAGGAAGATTGACTGGAACGACAATGCGTGATTACATGGAGAAATTCTCGAAGACCTTCCTCGAAGGAAAGGCGAAGTTCCGCTTTCAAATGGAGGTCTTGAACATCCGACGGGTCAAGGCGTCAGAAAACGGAGAGCCGTCGATCTGGAACGTGGAGGTGAAAGACCTGCGGTCAGGTTCTACCGAGGTTCTCTCGTTTGGGCGTATCATTCTCGCTTCTGGGGTGAGTCCTCGTATCGTTGTTGCTGGGATCGCAAACTAACCCAGCTCCACTTACTCCAAGGGATGCAGTAATCCCAAAGTACCCGCCGAGCTCTCTCCAGAGACGGCTCAAAAAGCGGGATATCGTGGATTGGTATTCCATACATCAAAGTTTGCACAACATCTTGACCAGATTTTGGAGGAGATTCCACCTTCTGGTGGGGGTGAAAAGGATGAGGACGAGGATATGGTTGTCGTCGTCGGATGTGGTAAATCTGCGCAGGAGTGGGTGCTCAATTTAGTCCTCTGCTCAGGAGGTATGCTAATGCATGGTTTATCATAGTGTTTGCGCCAAGCTGGCGAACGAAGGACGCAGAGTCACTGTTGTATTTGACAGAGCAGACATGTTTCTAGCTTCCCCTGAGCCCGCCCCTGATTTTATACGGAAGAGCAGGTAAGTCACTTCTTCCAGAGCTTCGTGACCCGGTTATCCTTATTCCATGATCACAGATTCGTCAGCCTCTTTTTGCCTCATCGTGTGTTGAGGTCGCGTCTTGAGTAAGTTTTCATTGAACCCAGCTTGAATAACCTGAGGGGGCGCTGACGCGTCCACCRTATGGTAGGAGATTCCTACATACGACTTGGCTAGGAGGCAAGATGGTCCATTTTTTCTTAGACTCGCTACAGCAGTCGTCGGTATGTTCCCCTCACCTCCAGATAAGTGAATTGGTGCTCAATCTGCGTAGTTCAAAGCCTACAATATTCCTCCTGACTCGCCATTCCGCACCACTGATCCCTTGTTTTGGGGTGTCCGCTTAAGTGACGATGGCCTCGTCCGGAATGACAGTTTCTACGGTCTAGTGAACGCTGGAGCCATCAAGGTCGTTGCTCCTCACCGGGTCACTGGCTACTCGGAGGACGGTAAAGGTGTACTTCTCAACGATGGCTCAACGTTGCGTGCCAAAGTCGTCGCGCTTGCCACTGGATATCAATCTTCCTGGTCGAGTATCTTCTCTCGTGAGTGCACCTTCCTATCCATCGCCTCGGAATACCCGTTATTGAGAATTCACTGCAGAAGAGACTATCGATGAAATAGGGCTTGGAAAGCATGCTCCCAACATTCCCATCGTCGATACATGGAAATACACCTCGACGCAGAATGCCCCGAAGCTTCATCCGGATAACGAGAAGTGGGCTACTTCGATTTATAGAGGAATTGTGCCTGCAAAGAACATCCTACATCGAGATTTTGCAATTGCAGGAGCGGTGGTCAGTTCATTTAAATTGCTCCCTCCTATACAGAAGGCATCTGACGGCGGGTATCAGTTCTCAGCCAACCCAGGATACACATTTGAAGTCGGAGCACATTGGATATCCTCGTACCTCCAGGGCGACCGGATGAAGATACCGGCTACCAAAGAGGAAGCACTGCTTGCGGCGGAGAAGGAGTCAGTCTGGATGAAGATTCGCTTTCCCAATATGCTTTCATGGGTGAACGACAGCTACAGCACCAGTTTGGATTTCTGGACGTGAGTCATGCTCGATCCTATCCAACCATCTTTGTCTTGATTTCCGACATCTATGCAGCTGGCCTCAGAGCGCAGACGATCTTTTGGAGGACATGTATCTTCCGAGCGTGCGTAGTGGAGGTAATTGGCTGACTTGGCCGTTCAAGGCTATTGACTCGAGGGAGCTCTCAACACTAGGTCAAGAGCGTCAGCAGCTTCGATCGAAGCCTTTGTAGACAATACGATGGACCGCGTCGAACACCTTCTCGGAAGATACTGTATACCTAGAATAATCTACCGTAACGAGTCCCTGTATCTGTCAACCGATAGTCAACGATTAGGGTTGCCAGTACATTAAATACAAAAGTTTTACCAAATTAATCGCACAGAGAACAATACAAAATGTCCAACCGCATTCTCACTGAGCCAACTCTAAAGCCTTGATCTCGTCACGATTCTTCTTGTCTCCAATGGCCTCAACCTGTTTTTGAAGAAGTTCCTTGACAGCTGGTTAGCATGTCCTGGTTTGTATCTATCATCGGTGGACCATTTTCTCCGAGGGAGCCCAATTTGAAGTCCGAAAAGTGCCGGATGAACGCTCACTTACGAGACCGGAAGCCATATATATTTGGGAGAAAAAGGAAATTTGAGATGGACAGTGGGCCCTGAAGCGTCCATTCTGACGAGCGGTATTCGGAGGATTAGCAGCGTCCCTTTGGCAATCAATCGGTCCATTTAAATATACAGCACCTGATACTACATTACTCCAACCGTCCCTGCAGCAGATCCTCCCAAGATTTGGAAAGATGGAAAATTTTCGGGAGCGAGCTCCAAATTCTCATCTGGTTCCTCTCGTATTCCGTAGCGTACCGACTGGTGCAATCACGACAATGGACCACGTTGGATTCCTTCTCAAACTCCAACCTCTCAAACACGAAGACCCGTTTTGAGCGCTTGAGCTTCGCGCTAAGCGATGGGCGTTTATTACATAAGGGGCGTATCCAGCCTTCTTCTGTGCGGACGAGCTTGGTGCAGTCGCCCGAGGGTGGGAAATGGCACCGAAGTGCGTCTTCCTGCTCCATACGTAGTTCTGCGATCCCCATAGCACATCTAGCTTTGTCTTTCCACGACAGCCCTGGAAGGTTGTAAATATCCTCTGGAGTATGGAATGCGATGATTTGATAGAAAAGAGCTGGAAAGAACTCTGTGAGATCGAACATATCCGCGAGCTTTAGGGTCATGAGGATGATGGATGTCCGCTTTTCGGGCTCTGCTACGAAATTTTGGAGCGTTTCGAGTCGCTTCATCAGGTCTGGAAGCATGACGGGGGCAACGCGCCGAAGGGCCTCAATGCACCCACCAAGCACTGATTCAAAGTCGTATTTCCGTGCGATGGGCATCATTGTTGAGAGCAGACGAAGGTAAGTCTCCTCGTCTTGCTCCGTCATAAGGTTAGGGAGGTACTTGTCGAAGAACCTAAGATCGTTGATAGGATGAATCAGTATTGCTGGCCAGCTGTGGGTAGCGGGTACGAGTTCATCTACCTGTTGTCGTATATGGCCTTCAACACGCCCGCGATAGCTGGTACTTCGTCTTGCGCTAAGGAAACGACGGGGATTGGGGTAACAGGCTCGGATTCGCCTCCAGTAACGCTTGCAACGACTGCTAGATCATTGCCACTCGTTTTAAGTGGAAGGGATAGCATGTCCCTGAATACGCTTGAATGCTGACATAGGATGCTTTTATGAACCTTGAAAGCCGTTGTCTCTTCGACTAGAAGAATGATAGACCCATCTTCGTAGCAAAAGTCTGGATGGTAAGACAGCTTGGCGGTATGATCATGAAGTTCGACAGCCATCTTGATCTAAAGAGGAACTCGAATGTCACTGTCCGGGTTGAGGGACTTCAACGCCAGGATCATAAGCTTACCAGACGTTCTTGAAGTGAGAGTGGGATGACAACAGCCGCCGAGCCCCTGAGTGACGACATTAGCTAGATGCCGATGGCCCAGAGCAAAGCACAAGCAAACAGCTTAGCTTACATCAGGAAACCGACATTTCGCTTCGAGACTTTTAACCTTTTTTGGGCTAGCCTCCCGCCAAATTTGGCGGAGCTTTTTGCCCAAATCAGCCTGAGCTTGCCAACTTCTGGCTTTTCAACTTTTCCGCGCATTTTTACGTGTGAGAGCGCTTGCATAAGCGAGGAAGCGAAGTGTAGGTTTACTGATGCTACGCTAGCATACGCTTCCGACGAGGCCATCCAATGGCATTTCGCACGATCTTCTTGAGTAGCCTAGACCATCCACTAGAATATTTTATGCTATCCACCTAAAATACAGGAACATCTACCCGAGCCGCAGACCAAATATCATGCAAAACAAAGGCAAAAACAAAAATACCCATTCCTGAAGCGATCGCCGCAACACTGATCGCAATACCCTTCTGGCTAGTATAAATCAAAACAACGAGCCCGGGATAAAACAAGATGAGCGACGCAGAGATCGCAATCGTCGCTGATATCATCAAGAACTCGAACTTCTTTTCGAACGATTTTTGAACCCCGGTACAATGCTGGAGAACTTCATCCACAGGAGTCGATTCGCCAACCCTGATATAAGAATTCGGGTTGGTGCGTACACTCGACGAGTCTGACTCAAGCCTGAGTCTATCGTCAAAGGCACCGAATAGCAGTTGTATCTCCTCCTTGTCGATAACACGCCGTCCCATCGCTTTGGCGAGGATAACGAAGAGCGCTCCAGCTAGGG
>SDEE01001231.1:0-10864 GCA_004126415.1 Candolleomyces aberdarensis | reverse complement strand
CGAAAATGCTTTCTTCGCGCCGCGCGTGATTTATGATAGGAAAGAAGATGCGAATCTTCTCAGATCCGGAAGCTGTCACCATGCCTTTGACCTCAGCCCTACTGTGTTCAGAAAGAAAGACCTCAACCGCATCGGGTATAATGAGGCCGCCAGCTGGGACTTCCCCCAAGCCAGCCGACTCATAACACATAGGAACCGGTAAGTCTTGTAACAGGACTTCCACCATTTCCTCAGTAATTTTCTCTTCTTCTTCAGGTACATCTTCCACTGTAGCCCTTTGTGATGGAGGAGGAGCAAGCTGCTCCTCTGGCTTGGGACTCGCGGCGTCAACCTGAGAGTAGATTTCAGCGAGAACATTCACTGCGTTCCACCCCAGATTTCTTTCTCAGGGTTAGGTGGGAAAAGGTTGTGTCACCTCGTGTCGCGCCATGTTGCTCCTCTTTACCACGTCTTACCATCTAAATCAATGCTCTTGTATCCCCTTCACCTATTTATTGCGAAATCTGACCTTGCTTTTTGCTGTTCATGCCGGTAAGTTGATATCTTTCTCTCTCTCCGCTCCTTATCAATTCCGAATTTCAGTGAGTTTTGCTCTGGCGGAAACGTGGGCTTTGCCGGTGTTTCTCCAACTATCTTTAGTTGTGCAATCGAGGGATATGGTGCACAAGGTGAGATATCGTTCAATTGGAAAGCACTGGACTTGGGTTTCCAAGATATTGAAATTCTTTGCTTTTCAATACCTTCAGCTATAACTGCCTTCAACCATGTCTCCTTCCACCCCGGGCTGTGTATCCTCCAACGATGACAACAAGCCATTGCACCGGCAAAAATGTTTCAGTCCCGGTCCTCCCCTGCCCCCCGTTGTTCGACCTCAACGACAGCCACTGCCGTCCCTGAGCCAGATCGCAGAGAGAATTGAGAATGCTCGTTTACGTCGTGAAGAGCGCGTCTTTTCTGTGGAAGTCTGGCTAGGCCGCTGCCTTGACCAAGGTCTTGCGCCTCCCAAGAAATGCGTCGAGTATTTTCGTGCCCCCACCTTTGAAGACTTCTTGACGCCCGACCTTGTCGAATGCGTTGTGACTATCACAGAACGAGAGGTGAGTCGTCTCCCGTTCTACAGGTCAATTTATCTGACTTATGTTCTATGTCCAGTGCACCAAGGACGGTGATGGCATATTCGTCAACGAGTCCATATTCAGGCTGCACCTGAATGTCTACGTCCCGCCTGAGTGCGGGTTCCTTTGTTATGTCGCCCACAGCCCTACCGTAACTCTGGACAAGTGGAAGGGGCTTCTTGACGACACCAGCAACAGACCGGGGTGGCTCGACTACCACGGTGCCTATCCCCTCAAGTTTTGGCAACCCCGCGCTACTATTGTGGACCTCATAAGCATGTACCGTTGCCGTGCATTCAACGCAGACAATAACTGCTTGCTCCAACGATGGGTTGAAGGGGTAACGGTACGTTTCCGCCAGTTTAGCTCAATACTGCAGAAACTAACCCCAGATTGACAGCGAGGCTCTTGGGCAGACTTAAAAGCTGCCACCCTCTTGCGATGGGGGCCTACTGAAGTCTTGCAGACCATCCCATCAAACTCCCGCTCTCACAAACCTTGTGCCTCCACGATGACTGAGGAAGAAGCACGCACCCTGCAAGTTTGCTTGAGGGCCGAATCGGTGCCACCTGACATGGGTACAGAGCTGTATGTTGACTAGTAGTAGGCTTGCATAGGTAGCTCCCATAACAAATCTCCTCTAAATACCTCCTGCAGCGTGTCGGTGTATTCTTTAGAGAAGCATAGATTTTATTGTCCGAAAGTAGAAGAATTGATTGACATCTAGCATGAGTCGTACCTAAACTCCGACTGAGTCAATAAAGGTAATGACCACTTTGAGGCTCATTCCCCACTTTTCTTCATTCCTCCCCTTTGTAGGATTGCTTGCTGTGGGTCTCAAGTCCTGGGATGTATGGATCGGTGTCTTGAGGCTGGGGTTGGGCAGGCGCGGTCACCTGACCCTCCCAGCTTGTCGCGCTGCGTTTTCTTTTGCATCTGATGCTGCCAGCACATCTCTCGCCCAACTCGACCTTGCGAGCAGGCTCTTGTAAAAGCACTTCAAGCAGTCTCAAGGCTACGACTTGCGTATAGCTCACTCTGGACCTTGTTTTTCCATTGAAACTGGCTGGTATTATGCGTTCTGAGGTGTGTTCTTTCATGGACTGAGTACCTACCTATCCTCACCTTCTCGTGATTCTTTCTTTGCAGATTTATTGAATCAAGGGCCAATGGTACGTACCATACTCTCTTGGACATGATTTCACTGTTTTGTTGACTGTTGTGAGCTAGGCTAAGACCACAAAGCGACCCAACCGTCGGAACATTCCTTGCGAGTGCACGCGCTGTGGTGGCATCAAGCATGTCACCCAAGAGGAGCGTCGGCGCCATCTGAAGCAGGAGAAGGCCCAATTGGAACAGGCTTGGTGCAGAGCCCATCAGCAGGGACAAAGACCTGCTCCTCCCAAGGCATCAACCACAAAATCAAACACGCCTTCAATCTCATCTGCCTGCTCAATGGCGTCACTCACTCCTCCTGCTGCATCTAGCACACTTTCATTGGTGCCTGACAATGCACCCCTTGATTGCAGCGAATTTACATCGCATCTCTTATGCTCGCCCCAGCCAGCCAGCCTCGGAACACTCCCAGTGCAGGGCAGTACAGACAATTTGAACACGTCAACCGTCTTACCAGTAGAAGAGGTCTTCGAGCCAGTGATCGACGATAATTGGGAGGATCCTGCGGAGGATTCTCAGGAGGACCACGATGATTCACCACTGCGTCAAACTTTTATCAGCCCTCCAGCACCCTCGAGTCCCAACCCAGCCACCACCGTCTCAGGCTCCCCTGCCACCAACTCTCCTGAGCCTCCCCTCCCTCCAGTCGCACGAGGAGTCCCTGCTTTCAAAGCACAGGAGAACTCACCTGACCCCTTCCTCGTTCCGGTCATCAGCCGGAATGAGCAGTATACCAATGTCAATGTCCCTCCCGGTATTCACCTCCTCTACCTTCTCATAACATGGCTTCATGTCCAGTTCCACCTCCCTTTCCGTGCTTGTACTGCCCTCATCAATGTCGTGCTCCTTATCCTCAAATCCTACGGAGTAATGTTCTCAACCGCCCCTGTCACCACTCTTCCTCGCATCATGAGCAAGCTCAACATTGAACCCACCATACATCTCTTGCCAATATGTCCAACTTGCCTCGAGGTATACCCCAACAAGAAGAGCACTCCACCCTCTTGCATCCTCTGCAGTACGACTATTTTTAAACCGGCGTCATCATCTCAAGAAGCTCGTTCACCTGTTCTCCAATTCCCCTATATGAGCATCGAGTCTCAGCTTGCTACGATTCTGGCGGTCCCTGGAGTCGAGGAGGAGATGGATCGTTGGCGGTCCATTCCTCGATACCGAGGTCATTACACTGATATTTTTGATGGTGCCGTTGCACGCCAGCTCCAAGCGCATGACGGAACTCTTTTCTTTTCCAACGAAAATCGTAATGGCCCCAATGGCAAGTTGTGAATCGGATTGACGTTAGGTGTTGACTGGTAACACTCAGTATGTATGGCTAATATTAATGCTGTTTGGGTTTACAGGTTCTCGTATCTTCGAAGTCAGATTGCACCATCGCACACCTCATGTCCGATGTCGTTCAATATTGCCAATCTGTCTCCCCACCTGCGGTTTGTTCTATTTATTGGTGTTGCTTAATATGTGCACAATCTAATCATATACAACTTTAGGTCTCGTACGGCCAATCTGATTCTATGTGGGATTATGCCTGGTCCCAAGGAACAGGGCCCCGGCGAGTGCCAGCGATTTTGCCGTGTCTTGGTGAATGAGCTCCTTCATCTATGGGAAAGCGGGGCAGTCATAGCAACACCTTCGACACCACAAGGTAGACTGATCCGAGTCATTTTACTTTGCATTTGCTGCAACAAGCCAGCAGCGCATAAACTCGGGGGATTTGGTTCCCACTCTCATACTTTTTTTTGCACTCGCTGCTGGATTAAGCAGCAACAGAAGGCTGAGCCCCGGTTGTTTTTCAAGAATGGTACGTTTATATGAATTAGTTCTTTGTTTCGCCATTCATCTGGGTACTTCTAGGTTTCGATCCTCGTCATGATTATGAGCACTGAATGCATGGTGAAACCTATGCAAATCTCACTTCAGCAAAGGCTCAAGAAGATTTCACCAAGTCAAACGCTGCACGTTGGTCCGAGTTTGCTCGCCTACCGTACTTCGATATGGTCCGGAGTATCATCATTGACCCTATGCACAATCTCTTATTAGGCGGGTCAATCAACACTTTATGTGCTGGTTTTTGTCTGATCATTCTTGCGGTCTGGTTTCTAGGTCTTGTCAAGACTCACTTTTACCACATCTGGGTACAAGGGAAAATTCTATGTCCTACCAAAGAGCTACGAATGCTCCATGGTATTCTTGCAGATGTATGTTACTCTCGTGAAGCTTGTTGGCCACACCATAACTGATGTTGCTTAGTTTCAGATGCCCTGGTATCTTGGCCAACTTCCATCATTGGTTGGTATCCCAGCTGGTGGCTCGCTAACAGCTGACCAGTGGATGCTGATGGCAACGGTCATTGCATCCATTGCTGTGAGTAGACTCGGTTGACCTTTGCGAGCGACCGACTATCGACTCACTGATTCTTTAGATCCCCAAAATATGGCATGCATACATGCCGGACCCTGCTGCTGCCCGTGCTCAGCGTGCAGCGACCATGCAGGCACGGCTTGACAAGAAGGCAAAGGCAGCCAAGGCTCGCAAGCTAAAACTGCAAAAGTCGAAAACATCTGGCACACCTACGGCTTCAGATGCTACACAACTGGGATCAAAACCCTCGCCGACATCAGCAAAACCCACCACTACGAGCGCTTCAACATCTTCAACTGGAAAGAAGAAACGTGCACGGATAGCTAAGGAGGTAGACCCCGAAGAGGAAGAAGAGCTGCCTGCTTGTCTTCACCCCGACGATCCTGCAAATTTCATGAAGCTGTGCCAAGCTCTTCGACTTCTTCTTTCACGAGAGATTTCAGATAAGCAGATTGACGAGGCTGAGCAGCTGCTCTCAGCTTACTGTTCTGAGCTGGTAACAGTGAGTTTCTATTAATTCCTTTCAATGTTGCCAATTTTTGAACAGTTTATTTTTAGCTTTATGGTGCCAATGTTATTCGCCCAAACCACCACTACGCTATTCACACCCCCGAATGCCTTCGAGACTTTGGCCCCCTCCATGGATTTTGGATGTTCTTGTTTGAACGTCTGAATAAAGTCCTCAAGAGCTATAAAACGAATAACCAGAGCGGCGGTGAGCTGGAGGCCACCTTCTTTCGCAAATTTCATCGCGCAGTTTCTACCACCCGACAGGTATGTTATGTATTACTTTTAGTTTTCTAGTTCTTGGATTAACTTCATTAGATCTTGCAGGCTTCAAGGCAGGACGAGTCAGGACTGTTCAGTGAGGCCGCAACATACATGTTTAGTGCATCAGCCGATGATCGTGGAACAGTACAAGCACTAGCAAAGGAGCTGGACGAGCACCAGGAGGATAGTCAGTCTTCTTGATATTCCAAACCTGGAGCTCGCTTTACTGACTTTTGGCAGAGGGAATTTTGTTCTCGCTCAGCCCTTGCTTTGAGCAGAAACACATGAACCCTCATCTGTACAGTACCCTCTTGGCCTATGTTTCCCGAATTTTCCCTGGTCTCAAATTGTGCTCAAATCTGGATTTAAATCCAGATGTTGGGTCCATTCTGTTGGAGAGGAAAGTGTTCTTCTTTGACTATGCGATCATTAGTGGACGCCGCTTCCATTCTTCACAACGGTCGAAGCAGCACATTAACAACTCGGTTGTTCAAGTGTTTGTTTCTGACCAAGGTGATACCTGGACGGGCGAACTGGTGGACATCTTACATATTGACCAATTGCCTTTGTTCCAGCTCACGCTTGGGCATTTCAAGTGGTTGCGACCATTAAACCTGGACCTCGCTGGGTCAGTATGGGCATCGTTGTAAGTTCCATTCATCACTGTGTCCTCCGCTAGTACTAATTCATCGCGCCACAAGAGACGGTGGGTCTCCCAAACACTTATATTAGCCGTTCCACGCAACTCCGCTGCCTTGGACACCCAGGCCTCTTTGTCTGCTTTACCGGGGGTCTCATCTTCCGATGACATGGCTCCTTTCTGAATGAGCTGTAGGTACCCCTGGGTGGCCTCCTTGCCATGACGTTTCTCGAATTCAGGAAACGCACTTGCCCATCGTTCAAACTTTGTCTTCTGCCAGGCTTGTATCTTGGATCGCAGGCCCTTCATCTGAGCCTTCTCACGCGCATTGGCGTCAGTTTGTTTCTTGTAGTGACCGACAAATGTCTTGAAGGCACTCTTGACGCGCTGCATTATGACATCATCGGACCACCTGCGTTCCTCAACAGTCACCTGTTGAATGAAAGGTGAGCCTTCTTATCATTGTTTTTTATCAGTTGCAAGATGGCCTGTTGGAACTTGACGTTGTTGCTGTTGGTGTTGGGGCTGGGAACGGCCCAGTTTGGGATCTTCAACTCTGGATTGCCTGCTAGATAGCCCCCAGAATCTGGGAGTATGTAGTCGAGGTGCGATACAGGTGCTATCTCTGGATCTTCCACTGACTCTGGCATCGTACTAGTGCTACTGGTGGGGCCGCGCTTTTTGGTGATGCCCATCAACTGGAAAGCGTACTCGTGAACGAGTTGCTAAACATGGTGAGAGTTTCAGTTTATTTGCAGCAGCAATCTAAATGTTACGCTCAGTGCTCACCTCTAGTTCTGGAATTCATCTCGATGCCATATCCTCAGCGCCAGTCACTACCTCTCGCTCACCAGCACTGAGAGCAGCTTCCAGAGAATCAACCCTTTGCCACAACACGTCGTGGTCCTCACGCAGCTTCTGAAACTGTTCCAGCAACCCACCATCACTCTCCCCATCAACCGCATCTATATCGAAGGTGCTGTCTCCGTGGTCCACTCGTGGGCATTTTCCTTGGTTACCAGGTGTCTCACCAGGCGTCAAAAGTCCATGGGAAAAGCTGAAGGGGGGAACTGCACTCATTTGAGCCTGGGCAAAGGTGGAAAGCCTAGGATCCGATGATGGCATGAGTCCGTTGAAGCTTCCTTGGAGGCCGAACGCAGCCGCAGCTGCCTGCTGGTATGCAGCTTGCATGCCAAAGGGACCAGGATTTAGATGCCCAGGGTAGTGTTGCGGGGTTACTGGCATAGCACCACCTCCTTGGGTGTTCTCATTGTTAGCTGTACCATCCATCGCAGAGAGGAGGATACTAGGATGGAGCCTGGAGAAGGAATGTAAATTATTTTGTGGTATTACTCGATTTTCAGCGTTGTCTCAAATCCGATGAAACATGATCTTTCCACCAAAAAACTCGAGATCGAAAGTTGAATTTCCTGTGAGACAAGCCCGTATTCCTAGCATTTGTTATAMRWAGGAWMYGGTAAGTCTTGTAACAGGACTTCCACCATTTCCTCAGTAACTNTTCTCTTCTTCCTCAGGTACATCTTCTACCGTAGCCCTTTGTGATAGGGGAGGAGTAAGCTGCTCCTCCGCCTTGGGACTCGCGGCGTCAACCTGAGAGTAGATTTCCGCGAGAACATTGAGATAGCTGAGAGAATCTTGACCGAGATCGGCCATGGTGTCTTCTAACTCTTGTAAAAGAGCTCCTTTGAGTTCCTCTGCCGTGCCAGACTTGGAGCGGTCCCACTTGCCCTTCTTGAGCAAGTCAATCGCTTCCTGCCGCGCGAGAGGAGAAACCATAGCGAGGTCTTCTAGCTTCATGGGATGAGGTACGGAGAGAATCTCCTTGATAATTCCCATTATAAGCTCTTTCCTTGCTTGTTTGAGTGCCTGCGCACTCCGACCAGCGGGCACTTCAGCCGGCGTCTTTTCCGGCACCAATTTCCTTCCACCTTGAATAGGTTTCGTTCTTAGAGGTGGAACCTGTACATACRGCATCAATTTCCGAGTAGGTTCCACCACTTCCAGTCCGCTTGGTTCCAACATATTTTTATCTTTTTGTATAGGTATAGTGTCGTTGACCTTGCTAATACGGCCCTCCAGAGAGTCACCCCGGTTCTTGTCAACGTTTCGTGTAGAGACCGGGGCGCGTCCTTTCGCTGGGCCTCTCAAAAATCCTCCTGGTTGCCGCTTGCCGCCGCTCGACGAGTTTGGAGCTGGAATTGCTCTACATTGTCAAAGCGTTTGGACAATTCGCACAACTGTTCGAGGACCTCGCGAGTAGAAACTTCCTTAGGAGGTTCAATYTTTGGCRCCGCAGGTTSGGCCGGCCTGAGMTGCTGAGAGATTCGGTTAAGGAACGCATTYTGTTCCTTCTTCATCTGCTCCATTGACTGTTGAAGGACAGAGTGAGTGACAGGCTCGTYGTGGTGTTGATAAAACACATCGAATGCCTCRGCCTCTAACTCGTCATATTCTTCCAATAAGTTCAAWTCAGCTTGAGTGGGTCCTTTCCACATAGCATCAACCCTGGCCTTCATAGTAGTACCTTCTGGCACCTCGCGAGCAAGAATGTTTCCTTTACAGAATATAGTGTTCCCTCTTTGAGTGATCCTTCCATTTTCAATTCCTTGCCTTACTTCTGGACATTGTGAAATAGTATGAGTGTTCTGGCCGCAATACCAGCAGCTGAATGAAGCTCCTGCYGGGCGAGTGTACATGCCGGGCCGCTGTCCTACCGCTTGGTTAGAAGGACGGTAAGGAGCCTGAGCCGGAGCTGGCGCCGTGCGAGCGGTAGTCGTGAAGGTATCGAATTGAGTTGTCAGGAGGGACATGGACTTCTCTACTCAATCAAGAGTAGTGTAAACCTTTGCCATTTCCTCTGCCATAGACTCCTGCTTAATCTTAAGGTCTTTGAGACCGGCCGATTCCGCTCGATCGCTGAGGCCGCTCAAAGTGACATTCCGAGCATAGTCAGCTTCTTCTTCAACGTAGGCTAGTGAACCAAACGGTCCCACCGCCGCCGCGTCAACCATGTCCGTAGCCACCTTAATAACTTCCTCCATTGTAAACGGATCCTCTTCATCTCGCGCCGCCCCATCAGTGTCTGCGACAGGAGTTTTGCGAGAAAGCCGCTCACTAAGTCCTTCTCTGAAGGTACCTTTTAACCTAGAGATGAACTTAACCACTAAATCCTGGTTGGCAATTACGCCTGATTTGAGAAGCGGCTCCGCTTCGGCTTGAAAACCGAGAGCGAATTCGTAGAAAGCGGATTTCTCGTCCCTGCCAATAGGACGTTCTCGAGCTTTGCGACAGAGGTCGTCCAAATGAGCCATAGATCCCACATTGTCCCTCGATGCCTTTGGTAAAATCTTCATAACAGCCTTTCGCCACTTTTCAAAGCTGAAGGGTGCGCTTCCACCTTCCAGACGAGACCAAAGTCGAGCCGTCTGAGTGTCAAGGTACGTTAAAGCGTGTTCCACAACTTCTTCGTCATGGTCCGTTAACCCTGCAACTTTAGCAGCTAACTCCACTCCATTGAAAAACCTTGTAGCGGTAGCAGGATTGGCCGGGTCATAGGTCGGATGCTTGCCACTATACGCAGCCGGCATGGTTTTGACCTGACGCTTGGGGCCAGAGTTGCCTCCTGAAGTGCTACCAGTTTCGCTTCCAACCATTTTGTCTTTGTCTTTGTTTGTGAGAGGTAAAGTGTCGAAGAAGTTTGAAATGAAAGGATTCAAATCAAGGGTATGTTCTTCACCACCTAAAATCGAAGAGCTTCGAGCCGCAGCAATGGCTTCTTCTCGAGCCGTATGAAAGCTCGCTTCGCCTATATCAGATTCAGAGGGTTGCCTCTGAACAGTCTTTCTTTTTGGCCTTGTAGAAACTCGACGAGTAGGTAAATACTCGTTAACCGAATGTAAAATAGGTTCACTCGAGTTCCTGGTACTCCTTCTTGTACCTTGCGTTCTTTCCAATGTTAACCATTGTTCTTCCTCTTTTCGAGCCGCGTCTTCAGCCAAATAATCAGCTGGTGTAGAACCTGGCCTTGCGAAGAAGGACGTCTTGTTCGAGTTTGAAAACCTAGTCCGCGCAGTGGCAGACCAACTAGAAAACCCTCGCTTTAATCAAGAGAGATGAATAATGCAATTCACCCCCCTCGCGGTGGGCTCCAAATGAAGTGACCAAGAACGGCGAGACGACTAACACCACACCAAACACCCAACACCAACTCAACGTCGAGCCGTGCGAGATATGTAGCGTAGATAAACCTTTTGTAGTCGCGCCGCACCAAAATCAGGTGTGCGAGGTATGGGGGTAGTGTAGAGTATTAAGAATAAACAAGTATTCTCTCTCTGAGACACACTAGGTCCAGTAAACCGAGGGGTACTCAATAAATCGCAAAGTCAACTGTAAGGTTGAGCCTTTGAGTCTTGTCTTTCCTTTACTTAAATCACGCCGCGCGAGATAGAAGTCACGTAACCGATAGATTGCAAACGCAAATAACACAAATAAAAACAGCAGTAATTCTCTGGCGAAAACTATGCTACGAGAGTCCGTGGTTTATATACTAACTGGAGCTGCGCGATCACCGGAGCATGATAAACAGGTGTACACGAGTTTTATAAATAGTAAGAGTCCAGGCCCCAGCTAGGGAGAGATAGATAGATAAAAAGAGACAGAAAATAGAGAGAAAATGAGGGTATTGGATACACCAAGGTGCCGCCGCGCCATTGCACGCTCGCGCCGTGACTATTAATAGATGTAAGTTGCCTTTTGAGGTTGC
>SDEE01001230.1:0-10870 GCA_004126415.1 Candolleomyces aberdarensis | reverse complement strand
TACCTCGCCATACTCACCGGAATCCTCCCACCACCGATCGAAGAAGCCTTGCAAGCCAATCTTATATTCCGTGGGAGCCTATTCAAGAACGTTCAACTTCGCCATCGCATCGGATCGCCTCTTGAGCTGTTGGACCTCGGACGCCAGTCTGCGACAGACTTCCAGCCTTCGTTCCTTATGTGGGGAAGTTCAGAGTATATGAGAGGGTTTAATGCCGTTGATTCCATGATGATTGTAATAGATAAGAAGCCGGACGTTTGTCGCTGACTTTTGTATTCACCCAAGGGCAACCGTAATGCTAACTTCGGTTTCATGCAAGGACGGTGATTCTACGGAATCAGAGGTCGAATGGCCCCACCTAATTAATTGCCGATGGTAAATGACGTGGGCCATCTGGTCAAGACCCCAGTTCGCTTGACTACCTTTGCTCCGGCCCTGGTATGCGAGCCTACAAGTGCCTCGTACACGGCGCGAGTAACAGCCTTTGACACCATCTGCTATGCATGCAAATATTGACGTCGATGCTCAAGTCGAGTTTAATGAGAATGCAGTCTCTGCGATAAGTTTGGCAGACCTCACACGCCTGATTCCAGCATCTCGCAGCTTGCACCTTGCAATGTGGCACCTCCCTTGTTCTGGGAATTTTTTGATCGACCGCCGGATGCACGGATGGGTGTGTAGTGAAGGTACGGATCTCGGAGTTTATGGACTTCGTCGCTCATTGATGGCTGCGGAGCACACAAGAACCCCATCAAAAGGAGAAAGTAGAGCGCTTTGCGGGCACAGATTAACCATTTGGGGATCGCACCGAGGCATGAACCTCTGCTCCCTTGGAGTCTTCTGAAATCGTCGGTTGGTGATTGGGGCTCGGGCGCTGTATTGTGAGTAGACGGGTCTATGCTTTGTGCGTGTTACGAGACGTAGCAGCAGACCTGAGATCCGATAAACGGTACCGGTATTTTTCTGTCTGGTTTCAGCGCGTTGGGATCGCCCCGATCAAAACGTTCTGTCGAGAGGCAGTTGAGGGACCTTGTTTGACAAGCTGTCTGTCGGGCTTACCGCTACTGTACAAGAGGTTTGAGCAGCTCTAGACAGATTTGGAGCGAATACTAAAGACTTTGTCGATTCATATCCAGGTTTCCTGCGGAAGCGAATCTCGACACTGGCACTGAGACGCGGGGTAGACAAAGACACTGCCCGAAATCAGGTCCGATGGAGACCTGCCTTCATTGACTGCACGCGCGGTGTACGGCGTTGCACCTTTGATGTTACGTCCGCAGCTCAATCTTACTCCCATAGTGAGGCATTGCCAGATTCGTTTCGGAAAGACGGATGAGCGGGAATACCCCATATGCGTTCATTTGCAAGGGCACGGTAGAAAAATTATATAAAGGCTGGCTATTTACAAGCAGGCATATCGAACCCCAAACATTCAACATGATCTCTCGACCATTTGTTCTTCTCACCACACTCCTTTTCTTACTTTCTAATTCTCTTGCATTCCCCAACTATGCGGACGTTCTGAAGCGTCAAGAAGTTGAAGAAGCTGGTTCTCGTACAGGCAGACCTTTCCGCCCAGTCGATCCGCCTTCACCACCTAGGCCACCCAGGTTTACAGGGGCTAAGCTGGTCCACGATCGTGCTCATCCCTGGAAGCCGCTCAGAGACGGTGATGTGCGAGGACCGTGCCCAGGAATGAATACCCTTGCATCCCACGGTGTTGGTACCAGTGAATCCATTGAATACCTTGGTCGCTAACTCGTCTAAATTTTTCAGTACATCTCTCGCGACGGTGTTGCCTCCCCATCCGAGATGGTCACTGCCGTTCAGGAGGGTGAGTGTCTTTCTCGTGGACCAGAGAACGGTGCAGCAAACTCATCTTTGGACCCCCAGGATTCAACATGGAAAACAAGTTTGCGATATTTGTGACTTACCTCAACCACTTAATGAACGGGAATCTCGTTACCGATTTACTCAGCATCGGTGGCAAGACGAGCAAAACAGGCCCTGACCCTCCCGCTCCTGCTCATGCTGGTGGACTTAGCGTCCACGGAACATTCGAAGGTCAGTGTAAAAATGCATTAAAAGGTGATAAATATTCACACCATGGTCTAGGGGACGCTGGAATGACTCGAGGAGACGCTTTCTTCGGCGACAACCATAGCTTCAACCAGACCTTGTTTGATAAGGTAAGATTGACACGACCGTTGTTCAACCCTGAGCGCCGATTGACCTTTGTTTTTTGCCGATCAGTTCGTTGACTTTAGCAACCGCTTTGGAGATGGTTTCTACAACCTGACGGTTGCTGGAGAATTACGGTTCCAGCGTCTACAAGATTCGATCGCCACCAACCCGGAGTTCTCGTTCAGGAATGTTCGTTACTTTACGGCTTACGGAGAGTCTGTCTTCCTTATCAACTTCTTCGTCGACGGAAGGAAGACAGACAAGAAGCTCGACATGGACTCGGCAAGGTCGTTCTTCAAAGATATGAAATTCCCGCCTAACTTCTTTAGGTCTCCTATGCCGATGAGCACCGAGGGCTTGGATGACATCTTTCTGATGCACCCGTTTCTTCCTGGTGGAAACGTGGATGGAAAGGTCAACAACTTTGTCGTTGATCCGGCCTCTGCAACCTTCGAGACGGATTGTGTGCTATACGAGGATATCTTGAATACTGTAAAGGGCCTGTATCCCAATCCGACGGGGGTGTTGAAGCGCAATCTAATCAAGAACCTGCGTTTTTTCTATGATGGTTTCTCCGCTGCGGTTAGTAACGAATGCGCTGAGCAGTTCCCTTACGGACAACAGTAGACTACATATTCAGATGATGCTTCCAGCATCGATCCTTTCTGCGTTCCTTTCGATTTATGTACTTTTCGAGTTTAGTATTTCTTAGAACTCGGGACATTGCTAATTAAATTTACTATCTATTTCATCTGTGTCTCATGCCCTGTCTCTAACCTAGAAGAGTGATGAGAGCAGCTGAGGTACCGAATATAGCACCCTGTCAAGAAAAATTTGAGTTTGTCGGTCCAGCCCATGAGCTCATAGATATATCAATCAACGATATTCAGAATCAACATYGAATAGASCCGTGATTTAGCAAGTGTCACAAATCGAACTTCGTTTCATCACCGCCATATTCTCTACTTACAGATGGACGGTTAAACGCTATTTCTGATTTGGGACAATCCAGTCTTAGTTATGGCGTTTCAATTCCCTGGATATCGTGTCATGAAAGCGTTTTKGTCCTATTGTTGCGCTCTGTAGATTGGGTACGTCTATTGACTCGACAGGGAAGGATGGTTGGGAGAGGTTGTGGGTTTGGCATGTACGTCGTATAGCGTCTGTCCATACGGTTCTCCCATCGACAATATCACGCATTGCCCTCCATAGCTGCCATTAATACTTTAAGGATCCGGTCAGTTGCGATCCTACCCAAAGTGATCAGACGATTTGAACTTTCCTTATAACCAGGAGATATTGTAGGTCCAATTCTGACGATGTTCACTGGTGAGTTTAAAGCTATAAATCGAAGAAGGGTGCGAAGCCTGCGAATAGTGTCTAAAGCGTCGACGCCAAGGTGCAAGATACGGGCTATTTCTCGAGTGGACGCTGAGAGGCGTGCAAAGCTAATCTAGACTTAGGGCTCGATGCGCTCCGGTGGGTCATCAGTCGTCTGTGTGACCACTGGCCGTGCGTCTGTTCCTTGAGCTTCGTTTGTCCTCTCTGACTCTGAGCCGGATGATTTCCGTCATGTTAGGACAATCTTCAAGTGTAAATGTACCACCTTCTGGCCAGCTACAATCGCTAACGTTCGACTCTCGAAACTCATCACCATTCACCTCGACCTCCCTGCTCTCGGGCCTATCAATCTGAGAAACTTAGAGTACCCAAAACACAGCCATATAGCGAGTGGAGCTCGGTTTGACCGCAGCCTTCACTGTAGCGTCGTTTCATTGACGACAGCTACCATGCATGTATCGATTGACGTCGATGTTCAAGTTGGATCAAATGAGAATGCAGTCGGGTGATGAGTTGACGGACCTCGCACGCTGAATTCTGGCACCGCTCAGCTTGTGCTCGCAATGTGGCGCGTCACCGGCAGCTCGGGGAAATCTTTGATCGACAGCCGGATGCACGGATGGGTGGGTAGTAAAGGTACGTATCTCGGGCGTTATGGTCTTCGTCGCTCGTTGATGGCTGTGGAGCACACGCACATATAATGTATGGAAGAACCCCTGTCAGAAGGAGATAGTACTGCGCTTGAAGACGCAGATTGACCATTCCGGGACCGCAACGAGGCATGAACGTCTGCTTCCTTAGAGTCTTATTAAATTGACGGTTGGTGATTGGGCCCCGGGTGCTATATTCAAAGGAAACGGGTCTGTGCTTTGCGCGTGCTACGACACTTGGTGGCGGTCCTGAGATCCGATTAACGGTAACGGGCTCTTGCTGTCTGGTTTCAGGGCTATGGGATCGCCCCGATCAAAACTTTCTCTCGTGAGGCGGTCTGGTTGGACAAGCTGTATCTGGGATAAATGCTGCTGTACAAGAGATTTGAGCAGTCCCAGACAGAGTCGAAGCGATTGCTAAGGAATTTTTCAACGCGTATCAGGTTTCCTGTGGATACGAATATCGAAACTACGCGGGGCAGACACTACCCAAAATCGAAATTGAGTCAGATGGAGCTTGGAACCTCCTTTCATTTACCGCACGGCAGGCTTAGGGCGTTGCATATTGCCCTAGTAGCTGCCGACGTTAAGTCCGCAGCTCGACCCTATGCCTGTAGCGAAGCGTTGCCAGATCTGCTTCGGAAGGACGGATGAGCGGGAATACCCCATATACGTTCATTTGAAAGGACACCGTAGAAAGCCTGTATAAAAGCTGCCCATGTACAAGCAGGAATCTCAAACCCCAAACATTCAACATGATCTCTCGACCATTCGTTCATCTTACTACACTTCTCTTCCTACTTTCTAGTTCTCTTGCGTTCCCCAACTATGCGGACGTTCTGAAGCGTCAAGGAGTTGAAGACGCTAGTTCTTCTTTCCGCCCAGTCGATCCGCCTCTACCACCTGGGCCACCCGAGTTTACAGGTGCAAAGCTGGTGAACGATCCTGCTCATCCCTGGGAGCCGCTCAGGGACGGTGATGTGCGAGGACCGTGCCCAGGAATGAATACTCTTGCGTCGCACGGTGTCGGTATCCAGTTCGAACCCATTGCATAACTTGGTCGCTAACTCGTTTTAAATTCTCTAGTACATCTCTCGCGACGGTGTTGCGTCGCCATCCGATATGGTCACTGCTGTCCAGGAGGGTGAGAATCCTTTCATGGAACCGGATGATGCTTCAGCCAACTTATTTGTGGGCCTTCAGGACTGAATATGGAGAACAAATTTGCGATATTTGTGACCTACCTCAACCACTTGATGAACGGGAATCTCGTCACTGATCTACTCAGCATTGGTGGCAAGACGACCAAGACAGGTCCCGATCCTCCCGCTCCTGCTCATGCTGGTGGTCTCTCCGTCCACGGAACGTTTGAAGGTAATGCTACAAGTGAATTACAAAGTGATGGGTACTGATGCCAGCCTTTAGGCGACGCCGGGATGACTCGAGGAGATGCGTTCTTCGGGGACAACCACAGCTTCAACCAGACCTTGTTTGACAAGGTAAAGATTACACAACTGCTATCCATGCGCGAGTACCAACTGATCTTCGGTCTCACGGATTAGTTCATTGACTTCAGTAACCGCTTCGGAGATGGTTTCTATAACCTGACGGTCGCCGGAGAATTGCGCTTCCAGCGTCTCCAAGATTCCATCGCCACCAACCCGGAGTTCTCGTTCAAGAACGTTCGCTTCATCACCGCCTACGGAGAGTCTGTCTTCCCTGTCAACTTTTTCGTCGACGGGAGGCAGACAGACAAGAAGCTCGACATGGAGTCGGCGAGGTTGTTCTTCAGCGATATGAAATTCCCGCCTGACTTCTTTAGGGCTCCTATGCCGATGAGTAACGAGGGCTTGTCGGAGATCTTCCAGATGCACCCTTTCCTTCCTGGAGGAAACGTGGATGGAAAAGTCGACAACTTTGTTGTTGATCCCGCCTCTGCCACTTTTGATACTCCAAGCTGTGTCTTGTACGAGGATATTTTGAATACCGTCAAGGGTCTGTATCCCAATCCGACCGGGGTGTTGGAGCGCAATCTGATCAAGAATTTGCGTTTCTTCTATGATGGTTTCTCCGCCGTGTTTAGTGACGGATGCGCTGAGCAGTTCCCTTACGGACAACAGTAGACTACATATTTAGATGATACTTCCATTCCTTCTGTGTATGCCTTCGTTTTATTTACTTTTCGAGTTTAGTATTCCTTATAACTCGGGACATTGCAAACTAATGGTATTCTCTATTTCATCTGTGTTTCATGCCCTGGCTCTAAGCTAGAAAAATGATGAGAGCAGTTGAGGTACCGAATATAACACCCTGTCAGGAAACATCTGAACGAGTCGTTCCAGCCTATGAACTCATAGATATATCGAATAGGCCCGTTATTTAGCAAGTGTCACAATCGAACTTCGTTTCATCACCGTCATATGATCTACTTCCAGATAGACGTTTAAGCGCTATTTCTGATTTGGGACAATCCAGTCTTGGTTATCACCTTTCAGTTCCCTGGATATCGTGTCATGAAAGCGTCAGGGAAGGATAGTTGGGAGAAGTTGTGGGTTTGGCATGTACGTCGTACAGCGTCCATCCATACGGGTCTCCCATCAACAATTTCATGCATTGCCCTCCATAGCTGTCATTAATGCTTTGAGGATCCGGCCAGTTGCGATCCTACTCAGACTGATCAGACGGCTTGAACTTTCCTCAGCTGTAGGAAATATTGTAGGTCCACCTCTGACGATATAATCTGGTGAGTTTAAACGGATAAATCGAAAAAGGGCTCGAACTCTACGAATAGTGTCTAAAGCGTCGGCGGCAATGTACGAGACACAGTCAAGGGGACTATTTCTCGAGCGGACATCAAGAGAACTGCAAAGCAAATTCAAAATTAGGGTTCGATGCACTCCGCTAAGTCATCGGTCGTCTGTATCACCATTAGCCATGGGTCTTTACCTTGAGCTTCGTTTTTCCTCTCTGACTCTGTCGCCGGATGATTTCCGTTGTGTTAAGATAACGTTCAAGTGCAAAAGTACCACCTTCTCGCCAGCGCCAATCGCTAACGCTCCACTTTCCAAGTTCATCATATTCACCTCTACCTCTCCTGCTCTTGAGCCTGTCGATCCGAGAAACTCGACACAGCCTTATGCCAAGCGGAGCTCGGTGTCGGCGCCGTATTGACTGCAACGTCATCTCATTGAAGCCAGTTACCGTGCATGTACTCATTGACGTCCATGTTCGAGTTGAATCAAGTGAAAATGTAGTCTGAGGGACCTCACAAGCCTGATTCCCGCATCTCTCAGCTTGCACTGGCAATGTGGCGCTTCCCTCGCAGTTCAGGGAAATCTTTGATCGACAGCCGGATGCACGGATRGGTSGGTAGTAAAGGTACGTATCTCGGGCGTTATGGTCTTCGTCGCTCGTCGATGGCTGTGGAGCACACGCACATATAATGTATGGAAGAATCCCTGGCAGAAGGAGATAGTACTGCGCTTGAAGACGCAGATTGACCATTCCGGGACCGCACCGAGGCATGAACCTCTGCTTCCTTAGAGTCTTATGAAATTGTCGGTTGGTGATTGGGCCCCGGGTGCTGTATTCAAAGAAAACGGGTCTGTGCTTTGAGCGTGCTACGACACTTGGTGGCGGTCCTGAGATCCGATTAACGGTAACGGGCTCTCTCTGTCTGGTTTCAGGGCTATGGGATCGCCCCGATCAAAACTTTCTCTCGTGAGGCGGTCTGGTTGGACAAGCTGTATCTAGGATAAACGCTGCTGTACAAGAGATTTGAGCAGTCCCAGACAGAGTCGAAGCGATTGCTAAGGAATTTTTCAACGCGTATCAGGTTTCCTGTGGATACGAATATCGAAACTACGCGGGGCAGCCACTGCCGAAAATCGAAATTGAGTCAGATGGAGCTTGGAACCTCCTTTCATTTACCGCACGGCAGGCTTAGGGCGTTGCATATTGCCCTAGTAGCTGCCGACGTTAAGTCCGCAGCTCGACCCTATGCCTGTAGCGAAGCGTTGCCAGATCCACTTCGGAAGGACGGATGAGCGGGAATACCCCATATAAGTTCATTTGAAAGGACACCGTAGAAAACCTGTATAAAAGCTGCCCATGTACAAGCAGGAATCTCAAACCCCAAACATTCAACATGATCTCTCAGCCATTCATTCATCTTGCTACACTTCTTTTCCTACTTTCTAGTTCTTTCGCGTTCCCCAACTATGCGGACGTTCTGAAGCGTCAAGAAGTGGAAGAAGCTAGTTCTTCTTTCCGCCCAGTCGATCCGCCTCTACCACCTGGACCACCTGAGTTTACAGGTGCAAAGCTGGTGAACGATCCTGCTCATCCCTGGGAGCCACTCAGGGACGGTGATGTGCGAGGACCGTGCCCAGGAATGAATACCCTTGCGTCGCACGGTGTCGGTATCCAGTTCTAACCCATTGCATACCTTAATCGCTGACTCGTTTTAATTTCTGTAGTACATGTCTCGCGACGGTGTTGCGTCGCCATCCGAGATGGTTACTGCCGTCCAGGAGGGTGAGTGTCTTTCATGGAACCGGATGATGGTGCAGCCAACTGATTTGTCCCCCAGGATTGAATATGGAGAACAAGTTTGCGATATTTGTGACCTACCTCAACCACTTGATGAACGGGAATCTCGTCACCGATTTACTCAGCATCGGGGGCAAGACGAGCAAGACAGGTCCCGATCCTCCCGCTCCTGCTCATGCTGGTGGGCTCTCCGTCCACGGAACGTTTGAAGGTAAGGCTCTAAATGGATTAAAAGGTGATGTGCACTCATTCCATGCTCTAGGCGATGCTGGGATGACTCGAGGAGATGCGTTCTTCGGAGACAACCATAGCTTCAACGAGACCTTGTTTGACAAGGTAAAGATTACACGACTGCTATCCATACACGAGTACCAACTGATCTTTGGTTTCACGGATTAGTTCGTTGACTTCAGTAACCGTTTCGGGGGTGGTTTCTACAACCTGACGGTCGCCGGAGAATTGCGCTTCCAGCGTCTACAAGATTCGATTGCCACCAACCCGCAGTTTTCGTTCAAGAACGTTCGCTTCATCACGTCCTACGGAGAGTCTGTCTTCCCTGTCAACTTTTTCGTCGATGGGAGGCAGACGGAGAAGAAGCTCGACATGGAGTCGGCGAGGTTGTTCTTCAGCGATATGAAGTTCCCGGCCGACTTCTTTAGGGCTCCTATGCCGATGAGTAACGAGGGCTTGTCCGAGATCTTCCAGATGCATCCTTTCCTTCCTGGTGGAAACGTGGATGGAAAAGTCGACAACTTTGTTGTTGATCCCGCCTCTGCCACCTTTGATACTCCAAGCTGCGTCTTGTACGAGGATATCTTGAATACCGTCAAGGGTCTGTATCCCAATCCGACGAGGGTGTTGAAGCGCAATTTGATCAAGAATCTGCGTTTCTTCTATGATGGTTTCTCGGCTGTATTCAGTGACGGATGCGCTGAGCAGTTCCCTTACGGACAACAGTAGATCACATATTTAGATGTCACTTCGATCACTTCTACGTATCCCTTCGTTTTATTTACTTTTCGAGTTTAGTATTTCTTATAACTCGGGACATTGCTAATTGATATTATTACCGACGCTTCCTTGTCTGGCCCTAACCGAGAAGAACGATGAGAGCACTTGAGATGACTTCTCATACATATCAATCCGCGACATTCAAGATCATGAGTTTTCTGACCGAGCGAATTTGGGGTTGGTATGAATTCCATGTAGAGAATGAGAACGGACGAACCGTGATCTTCGTCAGCGCTCATATGGCCAATACTGGGCCAGGCGACAGGCCCTGATGGCATTTTCGAAGCTCGATTGGACCCCAATTTCTGTAAGCGAAGGCAGGGCAGGAGGGAGATGAGTCAGGCTCTGTCGTTGTTGGAGCACAGCAGTACGCCGAAGGAGTCGGGACCGAGATGAGAACCCTTGGCAGAGTCACTGCCACAGGACGAGCGACCAAGCTAGACAAGGCGAAGTTGGGAGGAAAATTACATCCCAGAGCTTCTCGAAAGTCCAAGAAAACGCACGAAAGCACCTTACTGTCCGTGTCAGAACGCAAGTTGGCGCCCAGTCCCACGGGAGACGCCCTGGCTATGACGTAATGGATTGAAACTCCGAAAGGCCGATCTTATCGAAATTTTTGGCTGGTATAGGCCATCGATCATTGGGTCATTCCTCATTCATTCCTCATATCACACCCAACGCGACCAACGACGACCAGCAGCCATGGCTCCCTCAGCATCCAAGCAAAAGCGTCTCGCAGAAAAGGCTGCAAAGCAGAGCGCCAAACTCAAGGACATCGAGGCAGGTGGGACGGGCACCTCGACGCCGACGGGGAGTACCACCGGGACAGGCGCCAGCACGCCTCTGACGAGTATGAGCGGGGCAGCGAGCAAGAACCCGAGCCAGGAGGACTTGCTGTCCATGGCCAGGCTCAATTTGGTGACAGATCGGTGAGTGCTCGTCCTCGTTCCCTGCCAGGCGATGCTGGAACCCGATGTTGGTCGACAGGAGCGCTGCTGGAGTCCTCGTTTCCGACGTCAAAGGCCGGGACATCAAGATGGACGCGTTCACGCTCTCCTTCCACGGTCGCCTCCTGATTGAAGGCGCAGAGGTCTCCCTCAACTACGGGAACAGATACGGGCTTTTGGGCGAGA
>SDEE01000123.1:0-93355 GCA_004126415.1 Candolleomyces aberdarensis | reverse complement strand
TGATTATCACGAATCCCGTTGAGGGTGAGCATCACATCCGTGGTGCTTGATGANTAACCACCTACAACGGAGCTTGACGAGCCCCATCATACGTGAGTATCACCTCTGTGAAGCTCGACGAGCCCCATCGTAGGTGAACATCACCTCGGTGCAGCTCCGACGAATCCCGTTGAAGGTGAGCATCACATCCGTGGTGCTCAACAAGCCCCGTCAAAGGTGCATATCACCTCCGTGAGGCTCAACGAGCCCCGTCATAGGTGAATTTCACCCCAGTGGTGCTCAACGAGCGCTCTGGAAGATGAATATCACCTCCGTGGTGCTCGAACTTGTAGGACTCATCGAGCTTCACTGAGGTGATACTCACCTATGTCGGGGCTCGACGAGCTTCACCAACGGGTGATGTTCACCTATGATGTGGTTCGCCAAGCACCACTGGGGTGATAATCACCTACAATGGACCTCGACGAGCACTTCGGAGGTGATGTACACCTTCGATGGGGCTCATCGAGCTTCATCAACAGGTGATGTTCACCTACGGTGGGGCTCATCGAGCTTCACAGAGGTGATGTTCACCCATGATGCGGTTCGTCAAGCACCACTGGGGTGATAATCACCTATAACAGAGCTCGACGAGTACCTCGGAGGTGATGTACACCTTCAATGGGGCTCGTCGAGCTTCACCACGGTGGTATTCACATACAATGGGACTCGTTGAGCTTCACTGAGGTGATATTCACCTACAATGGGGCTCGTCGAGCTTCACCAAGGTAATATTCACCTATGTCGGGGCTCGACGAGCTTCACCAACGTGATGTTCACCTTGGACGTGGCTTGTCAAGCTTTACCACGGTGGTATTCACCTATGATGAGGCTCGTCAAGCTCCACCAGGGTGATAATCACTTAGCATGGAGCTTGACGCGCCCAAATGAGGGCTGGTAACTTCTATGCAGTCAGGTACAACGCCTTGAGGTCTACGATGAACAATAGACATTCAACAGTTGTTGGGACCGGCATACAATATTTAGAAAGCACCGTCAGAATGTCTAAGTACTGCGAGCTTCACTGAGGTGATCCTCACCTATGCGATGTTCAGAGCCAAAATAGGGCACACCTCTTCACAAGCGAACGAACAAAGCTTTTGTTGAGTCTCAAGAAACGAACTAGCGCCCTCAGAGTAGCCAAATCTTAATGAATAGAGGAGGTAATATCAGTGATTTTTCACGCTGGTCAAAGGAGTATCTCAGGGATGTTATTTAACCAGTTGATAGCATGTTAATAAGAGCAATGAATAACAGATGCTCCGTGAAGCTCGTCGAGCCCCGTCGTAGGTGTATATCACATTTGCGAAGCTTTTCGATCCTCATCGTAGGTGAATATCACCTCTGTGGTGCTCATCGAGCCCCGTCGTAGGTGTATATCACATCTTGAAGCTCGTCAATTCTCATCGTAGGTGAATACCGCCTCTGTGGTCACCTCAGTAAAGCTCAACGAGCCCGGTTGAAGGTGAATAGATGAATATCATCTCGGAGAAGCGGATTGAGCCCCGTTATAAGTGAATATCATCCCGTGGGGCTCATCGAGCCCTGAAGACCGTACCCGAATCATCTCCAAACATATCAAATTCATTCTATCGCGTGGATGCATCAAGATATATATATTCCGCATTTGTACAAGATATGCTACTTAAGTCCGTCAATGGAGAGGAAAGATTTGAGAAGGGACGATTAAAGGCGATAGCTACGCGGGCGACAAGAAAAGAGGCAAGTAGTCCGTGGATGGAGTGCAAGATGTCGACGTGTAATTATAGGGTCTGGAATCTCTCTTCGTCGATTTCACTGTTGAAGCGCGAACGTTTGGTGGGTCGATCAGCTCCCTCCAATTCACCTTGATAAGGAACAAGACCGTTGACGTGAACCTGCGTCACCGTTGGTTGGCTAATTCTCACAACAGGGAGGGTGTCGGTAGTGCTGAACCCGTTGCTGGCCTGGGAGCTGGAAGACCCTGCTACGACATTCATGAAGGTGGGGCGAAGTCTCTGAGGTGGGCTACATGTCAGCCTTCAGCCTAAATCAAGTATAAGGTCGACACGTACTGGATCTCTGGCCTGGACTCTGGCCTCGACGCAACACCTATCCCCCCTCCCAAGCACCTCTTTTGCGACGATCTCGAAATCCTGATCGGCGAGTCCAAAGAGGAACTCCCAATCCATAGGGGGGGCGGGGGTACAGCGTTCAAGACACGCCCATTGGAGCTCTAGCCTGAGGTGCTGGATCTTTATCAGACCGATAGCTTCAAACGACGACGGTGAATGACTAACCTCCTTCTTTTTGGCCAGGTCCCAGGGCATATCCAAGGTGAGGCGGATGGGCCATCGAGAAAAGAAACGAGCGTAATACTGAGCGAGGAACTCGGCGTCACGACCCTGATCCTTCGCCTGCTGGGCAAAGGAAGATACGACGGTGACAAATCGCATCTGTTCCCTGGTCAGCCCGATGCAGAGTGGGTGACTGGATTTCCTGCTCGCCGCACGGGAAACGATGAGCTACAGTACTCAATTGATCAGGTTTACATCCTAACGCAGAAGTGATAGCATACCTCAAGGTTATACAAGTTCTGGGGCCACGTCTCCCCTTGTCGAGGGGCATTGGAAAGGTTGAGGAAGGACCAAGAGCTGAAGGTAGCCATCGTGGTGAGAGGAAAGAATGGGGAACAAGTTGTGAGTTCGAACGGCGACTCTCTTAAATGGCGATTCAAAAGAAGCATCGGAAGGCGGATGACGTCCGGCAAACGCCACATCACGTTGCAAACCATGTCTCGACTTCTTATCTTCTCTACCATCGTTTCCAACGGATTCTACGTATGAGCCCTCAATACTAGAGCTGTAAAACATTTTCAGTGTTGACCGGTCCATAGATAAGTTGTTTTTTCTGGAGACGATGCTGGCGCTCCTCTCCACGGAATTCGTGGCGCTACCAAGAAGATCTTTGTGACTCGATGATAAAGGTATCCGAAAGCTTATAAGCGGCGCTCACGGAAACCTCGGTAGACATGGCCGTTTCTCAATCCGGCAAAGTAGCAAGTTCCCGATTAGCCGCCTGGCTCGTCAAATACACGTGGCAATGAAGGCGTACAATAGCCTCGATGTATTACAAGAGTTGTTCGAGCGCATTAGAAGTCTGTGTATCTCCGATGTTGTCGAAATCCGAGGAACCTTGTCGTAAAAAAGATGCGCTGACTATATTCGTTCACTAAATAACATATACAAGAGGCGGCTACGCTGAGACGCACACGTGTACATTTGAGAAAGGGAACATCCAGCTATCGAATACTACTATGTACGTCCATAAAATACGGAGAACCAGCTGTAATAAGACGAGTGTTGTTGTTAGAGAGAAAGAGAATAAATGAACGGGAATTCAGCTCACCTGTGCCATTCTAACATGCCCTTTATTCCATCAGGACATCCCTCGGTCTTTCGACGTTCTGCAATGAATCGCGATTAGAGTGTTTCCATACGTTCGTTGAAGATCCGAACTGACCCAAGTTGGAGTTGTACGATTCATATATATCTTGGGGGCCGGGCCGCTAGAAACACCAAAGCGATTGAATGAGCTAGTGGTCTTCGTCTCCCATATCCGCTCGGCCCCAGCACATGGCGCCCACTCCAGGGTCTTGAAAAAACTCCATATGGCCTGACGAGATGCCTTCGCAGTCTCATCCGACATTCTTGAGGTCATGGTTTCCCATAGTCTATAGTACGCGGCCTGACCATAGTTCTGGAGCCTTCCTCGTTTCTTGACATTCTTCTCCGGCCAGAGATGGGAGAATGTTCTTTCCCATTGCACCCTGGTAGCAAGCCTCCACTGAACATCATCAAAGATATCACAGAGGTTGACGTTCTGATAGAGGGCAGGGGTTACGTTGTCGAGCTGGTTCCTAGGGATGACGCAGTAGGACGCGTCGGAAGCGTGTTGACGATTGGGAATAAGCTTTGCAAGGTCGATAGAATACTGCCTCCAGACACGTTCAAGCTGGGTGTCGAGGCCGGAGGCGAGAAGGTCGTTGTCTTCACTACCGTCATCAAAGTCCTGCTCGGCAATATCTGACCCATCGTCGCGAGCTGGTGGAAGAAGCTCGTGTCCTCGATGCTCCAGGGCGAAGTTAACCCTCTCTCCAACGTCTGGGTCCTCGATGAGGCGCTGGCGAGTTCGATTGTGAAGTCGAGTGGGATCTCGGGGAATGCTGACTTGGTTACCAGCGAGTGTCATCAGGATCTCATCTCTCGGCTTTCCAAACATAAAGTTGAAACTCCTGTCCGAGACAGAAAGTCCCAGTTCAAAAAAGCGAGGGACCGGTTTGCCACGACACAATTCCCTGAAAAAGAAGACGCCGAATGGGACGTGGGGCACCAAGGTTCGGCCCCCCGCCTCAGACTCCACTTCATCATCATCCTCCCCGTCCATTCGTTGACGAGTGGTAATGCTAGGAACAGGTCCATCTCCCACGTCCAGCTCGTATACTTCCATCTCGTCGTCGGAATCCTCATCCATGTTGAGCGTTATTGGGAAGGGTAACTCATCCCGCTCAACGAGGGATCGTGGAGTGCGAGGGAGAACGGCGGATAAGAGATCTCGATAAGATGGCCCTAAATCTGGGGTTGAATGCAAACCGTTGAGCAGCCAAGACACTGCAGCCGTCAGGAGTAACGCCGAGTTCTTGTTACGGAGATTTGACTCCCCTCCGCGCTGCCAATCATCAACGTACATGCAGGCTAAAGTCCTCCATGTCCTGAAGGCCCTATTATAAATAAGATCCACTAAGTTCAACGTACGATCAACAGATATTATTAAAACACTCACCACCAAACCTCTCGCGGAAAGCTCAGTAAGCATTCACACAACCTGTTCAGGTCGATTTCTTGAAGCACGTCGGCAGCATGGTAAATTGGAACTCGAACTTCAAATCGAGCGGTGGCAAAGTTTTTTTCGGTAGCCTGGCGGTATACGTGGAAGAGTTCGTTGATGTAAGTTGCCCCCTTGCCATTCAGGAGCTGCTGCGGGGTGATGAACTTGCCAAACTTGTTCTGTTCCTTGACGGCGGTGATGGCTTTATCGGTGAGGTACGCTTGAAAGTACTGAGTCTCGAAACGGCCCTGTGCCCGAACACCAGGGGTAATTCGAAAGCCTGAGACCCCAGTGAGGTGCGAAGCGAGATCCCGATAGTACTTGGAGCTCGTAACCTCCGTGATCCGCTCGGCGTGCTCACCAGGAATGCGAAGGACCAACTCGGCGAGGGTGTGATGTTGATCAGTCCTCCAGACTATGCACCGATTCTGATTAGAGCTGACTTCGGCCCCAACATCAACATACCACCCATCCAACTCGCCTAGCTCATCCAGCTGGAGTCCGTTTTTGTCGAGGAACTCTTCGAGCGCTGCTCCTGCATTGTTGCGGTCGAAGGAGTGTCGACTAGTGTTCTTCACACCTCGGATTTCGTGAAGGAAAACAAGATTTTTTGCCCATTCTACGCCCTGGGCAACGAGATTCCGACGCAGGACATCACCAAAATCAGTGACGCAATCGGCTGGGAGGACGCGAGAGCCGAAGGCTAGCCTCCCAGACTGTTGGCGTGCCCGGAACATCTCGGCCCGGTGGTCTGGAGGTAAGTCGCCCCCTCGATCTTGCAGAAGCTCCTGTAGAGTAGGGAGGAGCCCCTTCTCACAGAAATCGACTTGTTCTTCCTTTGTGAGACTCCAAGATTTCCGATCGGCGCTGTAAAGGTCGGGGAAGAGAACGCGAAGGGAGTTGTGGATGTCCCATTTTCCGAGACCGAGATTGGGGATCTGGTGGATAGGAGCTACATACTCTCCCTGCGGCCATCGTCAGCAGAATTGTCAGTAGAGTCGACGTAGAATATAGGAGTATAAGCACATACTCTAGCATTTTTGAAGCTATAGCTGAGATGTATGTTCTTCTTCAACGTGTCCTCAAATTTCGCGACGGGCCAGATGGTGATATCCTTGCCAATTACCCGAATATGTTTATCGATTCCGAGAACAGAGTCATAGTCCCTTGTAATCCCAAGAGTTTGAACTTCGTCGTCCTCAATACGGTTGAGAATGACGTCGATGCTCGCTTGGCGACCTTCACAGATGCCAGTTAAAACATAGTGTACGAAGTCTTCAAGTCGATCAGCGTCGTGTAGTTCGTGGGCAGCGGTACAGAATTCTTCCAGCGTAAGAGAGTCGACTGGCCGCCTGGGCCGATTGGGATTTTCCATCGGGAATGGTGGTTGAGTGAGCTGAGTCGGTCGTGACTGTGAAGACTGGGATTTGGGGGCAAGGTGGAGACGGGGTGGATTGGAGAGTCCTAGACTTTGGTCGTAGTGTAAGGCTTTATAGCGGTGTTCAGATAATATGAAGTACATGACTTCTGGTGCTGTAAACTCTCTCATACACCGTCGGTGCGTGTGTTTCTCACTCAACATAAGCCTATGGGCATGAGTGGCGCATGATAGGGAAGCTTAGTTGAAGGACGTCGAAATAGGGTTAGGGAAGAAGAAGCCAAACCTCTTCCTCGAGGAAGCAGCATCATGCTTTAGAATGCATACCTCGGCCTCGTGTACTCAAAATGATATTTTGTAACCCGAGTGATTCCAGAAGTGAACATCTGATCTTCCCTGGAACCATTTCTGTTGCCATCGCGTGTCAAGGATTTTTCGGTTCCCTTGGACATCTTCGAAGTGTGAGAAGTACACTTTACAAAATTCATATACAACTATGAAGCGCTCGGGGATGAAGCGTTGGGGAAGCTTAGTGTCCCTCGGAGAAGAACCCTTTGAGCAGTCTCATCGAATTCTTAGCTTGTACTCCCGGCATTTAACGTCAATGTAGAAGGTCATTCAGTAGTTGCCGTCAAAAGTGGTTTGCCGTTTAGACAGGCTGTCTAAAACACGTCACCCAGGCTACAACTTCCTTCTCTGTTTTCAAGTTGTCCATTGGATACACCTTTTGGGAAGTACACTTCTCTAAACGTCTGAAAGACATACTTCTCCTCGGTTCTCGTAGGCAGGCGTTGGGACTCGTCGATTCCCGTCGGCAGCAAATGAGTAACATAGACCCAAACCTCTGACCTGGCTCAATAGCTCGTGCACCATGTCAATAGATGCGCCCCAGACACACAAGAATAGATCGTGCTAGATTTCTTTGTTCAAGGCTATGACTCAAACAGGTCGGGAGTCAGGAGGAATCAGCGAGTCCCCACTCGGTGATTCAACTGGCCATGATTGACTCAGGAATGCGGCTACTCATTTGACTTCCCAGTGGGAGACTCGGCGATTCCTCCTAGCTACGGAAGTGTCATTTCAATCAAAGCCCGTTGATAACAGAGTTTAGCCTCAAGCTGTTCGACCATCTTGACCTTGCATGTGTTGGGGGTTTGATGATCCATGTGTTGGACAAATTGAGTTGCCACGTTTCCAAGTCAATCGGCACCAATTGGTCCATCGTGTGAATCGTCGACCACAGACGTACAGGGTTGAGACGGTTGAAACATGGCAGCTCGTTGCCCGTGTGGATCTTTGAGCCCCAGACATACCAGGTGAGAATGGTCGAATAGCTTGAGGTCAATGGACCTTGAGTCAAACGATACATCCGCGGCTAGGAGGAACCGAAGAGTCCCCGACACCAGTTTGTTCACCATGTGGATCGTCGAACCCAGACGTACCAAGTGAGGATGGTCGAATGACTTGGCGCCAAAGTCTGTTGTCAATAGACTTAGAGGGCATGTCCGCGGCTAGGAGCAGCCGATGAGTTCCCCGACACCAATTTGTTAACCTCGTGGATCGTCGAGCCCCAGACATACCAGGTGAGGATGGTCAAATGGCTTGAGGCCAAAGTTTGTCGTCAATAGACTTGGATTCAAGCGACACGTCCGCGGCTCAGAGGAACCGAAGAGTCCCCCGACACCAATTTGTCCACCCCGTGGATCGTCGAACCCAACACAACCAGGGCTGCAATGGTCAAAATGCGGCCACTCATTTTCTCCACCATGTGGATCGTCGAACCCCATGTTAACCGGCTGAGGATGGTCGAATGGCATGAGGCCAAAGTCTGTTGTCAATAGACTTAGATTCAAAGGACACGTCCGCGGCTAGGAGGAACCGAAGAGTCCCCCGACACCAATTTGTCCACCTCGTGGATCGTCGGACCCCAGATGACCAGGGCTAAGATGGTCGAAATGCAGCCACTCATTTTCTCCACTGTGTGGCTCGTCGAACCCCAGGTGTATCAGCTGAGGATGGTTGATTGGCTTGAGACCAAAGTCCGTTGTCAACAGACTTTGATTCAAACGACATGTCTGCAGCTAGGAGGAACAGACAAGTCCCTGGCACCAACTTGTCCACCGCGTGGATCGTCGAATCCCAGACGTACGAGGTTAGGCAGATCAAACGGCCTGAGGCCAAACTCCATTGTCAATAGACTTTGCCTCAACTGACATGTTTGCAGCCAAGAGAAATCGACGAGTCCCAACTCCGCGGCTCGTCCTGGCTATGAATGAGTTGCTGGGTCTCTGAGACAATGAGAACCAACTTGTGCGCCATGTGGATCGCCGAATCCTTGATGCTCAAGGCTATGGTTCTATTTCGTTTTGGATCGCATAGAATTTCGCTGAGACTTCGGAGGAAGAGCTCGCTACATGCATTACTTCGGAAGCCTGGTGTTCATTTGCAAGACATGTTTTGAAATAATATAGAAGACTTCGAGGAGTACGTTGCCACCCTTGTGCTTGCTACTATAGTCATCCATCTCCCATTAATCGTAAGATCTCTCCACTTGAGGGGCATGCGATAGTGTAATTTCGACAAACCTGGTAAGTTCAAAACAGCTTCTCAGTCTCGTGCTTGTATATCTCGATATACCACACGGCTCTACTTATACTCGAGCTTTGGAACACTTCACATCAGCTCTGAAGAGTCCGCTCCCCAGTTTCAAATCGACTCGACTCACTGACTCCTCCTTGTCTCTCGATACATCTGACGTCGCCTCTCCTTTCATCCTTCTACTCTTCTTCTATCCTCCGGCGGAAAGTTCTCTCTCTATTCACGAGGTATGATATTGGTGTATGATGGTGTTGAAGAGTCTCTCACTAACGTGCTTCCTCGTCACAGTTCACCTCTTTTCTTAAGCACTTGTGATCCCCTAGCCCGGCGCCTCAATTGTACGTAGCCTGTATTCGATCTTGTGGGATATATTCTAAAGAGTAATGGCCTATTCGGGTGCTCGCAGATCCAGCTGTGTCGCAGTCTTTGACGTATAGGAGTTTTCTCATTCCCTTGGATTGTTCGAATCGTAGGTCATTCTTGGTACAAACATCAGCGTCAGAAGCTGACTCATAGAAAAGAAGGAATCTTGCAGACGCTATCTGTTCACATCGAAGTTTACAGTTGCATCTTTGCTCGTAAGTCGTTTGTGACTACTTTCCGCACTCAGACCTGCTGACGCTGTGTTGCTGTGAATTGTGATGTTCGTAGAAGCTCTCTTTTGCGTTACTATACCTCCTTCAACGCCGACGCATTGCTCAACGATGCCTACCCATACACCAGCAAGCGCCCTCATTAAACTCTTCTTCGCTATCCCGGGTGCACCTTGGATCTATCCAAGATGGCTGGAGATCACAGGCCTCGATCATCCCTTCAATCACCCTGACGACGCGAAGTTACCTCCAGACTTGACGAGACAGAAGGTCAGGTACATAGAGTCGTACTTCTCTCAGTACTATGCCAAAGCCACAGAGGACGAAAAAATCAAGTTCGCAATGAAGGCTCCACAGGGAGAAGATGTCGACACAGTCCCAGGCCGTGAGGAATGGCGAAAGTGGGTGACGAAGAAGTACTCAACGAAGTGGAAGATACACAGCCGAATCTCCAAGATTTTGTCGTTCCACGGCATTCACCCCGAGCAACTCATGGACGAAAGCGGAGAAACCTCCGCTCCTAGCAGCGCATCTTACCTCCCAATCGTTCTTGACGAGATTGGACGTGAACTATTTGGCCCCCACGCCCTCGATTCGAACAAAAGGCTGTTGTTGAAGCTTCGTGACCCAACAATGATACTCGCGCAAAGGACCTGGACGTTACAGTTGAAAGGTGTTGAGCCGAGGAAAAATAAATTAGAAAAGCTGCTCCAGCAGGCCGTGGAGAAAATATCAAGTGAGTTGAACAGCTGTCCTATCTGGCTTATCTGACCCCTTTCTTCTAGATCTCGAAGCCGGCGTTGTCACAGTCAAGTCCATCAACCAAGCTATTCGAGCTGTAGCCGACTTCGAAAAGGCGTCTTACGCCCCTCAGCATTTCGCTTCACTAGAGCAGTTGAAAGAGCACCTTGACCGCTTCATCCCTGAGGAACCGGTGAAGTCGAAAAGCGGTGCGAGGGGAGTTAAGAAGCAAGGTATGTTTTATCAGTTTCCTGTGCCGACTTGCATGTCACCGAGCTCATTCCATGTCTCGGTAGCCAAACCAAAGAAGGTGACGAAAGAGAAACTCGCCCAATCTGCAACTCCTGAAGAGGTGGCACGCCTCATTCAAACGTATGACTTGTATTTTGGTCATTCTTCAGGCATCGTCGAGGAGCTGGAGATCGAAGAGCCCCAAGGTGTCACATTTGGGCAACCTGTTGAAGGCGCCGATCCAGGTGTTGAGATTGAGGCAGGGATGACATGTGCCGAGCTGGCAGCTAGCCTTGGCTTAGGCCCAGGTAACATGCCCTTCCTCTTCAACCGCTTTCGTCATCCAGGAGGATTTACTGCGTGGACCAAGGAGTTCAAAGATGCGTGTCAGTTCAAACCTGAGTCGCTCGAGAAGTTCTCCTTGCAGTGGCATCAGCTTTGCGGCGTGCACGCTGCTTTACGGAAAATCTTTACCACCGTCCCAAAGGAAGATCACTGTACTGGCGTCCTTTTTGCTGATGATGTCGGCCTTGGAAAGACGATACAGTCCTCAGCTGTCATGGCAATCCTGTCTGATGTCTGCGTCCAACAAACGCGAAACCTCACGCTTCCCCCGATCATCCGTCAGTTTCCTGATTTTGTCTTAATCCTCGATGATTGCTAATTAGTTGTTCAAGGCGACTTACCTTATCTCAAGGACTTGGACAAAATTCCCTCGCTCCCTCATCTCGTCGTCGCCCCAGGAACCTTACTTAGACAGTGGGAGCACGAGGTTCAATGCTTTTTCAAGAGCAAATCTGTCGACATTTTGCTGTACGAGTCGGGGATTCAGGATCATGAGCTCTTTTGGAAAGAAGGTGGAACATACCACAGCTCCAACCATCCGCCTTCTCATCGCATAATACTAGCAGCTCAATCCGTAAGTGACGCAATCTTATTACACTGTCTTCCCGATTCCTGATACAGGGGTTGCTATAGGCTTTACAGCAAGACTTTGGTCAGCTCTACACGAGCAATCGACGTTCGTTGGGTCTTCCTTGGGAGCTGCCAGAAAGAACCTTGGAATATAAGAGGCGACTACCGTTCACCATTTTTCAGCAACAATTCCTCACTGTCACAATCGACGAAGCTCAATGCCTGCGAAACCCCGGAGCAAAGCATTCTGCCGCCCTCCGGATTCTTGATCAAGGCCTTGTTCGTCTGATCCTCACCGCTACACCTCTTCAGACTTCGACTAAGGTTAGTGGATGAACATTGATCCCAAGGAACTCGACTCACGATAGCCTTGAAGGACATCGCGGCAATGGGGCGCCTGACGGGTCTCCCGTACTTCTTCTCCGAGCTGGGATGCGAAGAACAGACTGCTGATAACGCTCAACTCAGACGAGCGAGGATTGAGAAAGGAGGAGATCCTGAGGCTTTCGACCCAGAAGACGACCCAGTGAAACTAGCTCAAGTGGAGATAAGTAAACGGCTTGCTACTCGATTCCAGGGTCGGATTATCCGACGAGTTGCCACTAGTCTTGATGTGAACGGAGACCCATTGATTTCACTCCCGCCAATCAACATCATCGAGGGGGTTCTCCATCTCACGGAGCGCGAACAGGAGATCCTTGAGGAAATTACTCTCGACGGACTCGGCAAGTGAGTGCTTTTCTATTCTCATAAACGATGCTGTCTCACTCCATCTACTCCAGTGCATCCGATGCCAATATCCGCAACATTACCTCCCAAACCTTCTATCTTGAGCACCGCATGGGCGTGACGTTCGCCAGAGAGAATTTCGACGATCCTCTTCCCGTCTTCAAGACGATTGAAGAGTGGGAAAAGAACTTGGGAACTAAGATAAACGTTCTCGTCATTGTTTCGAAATACATACTGACACGAGACGACATGCCTCCTGTTCGATTTGAGGATGGTCAACCCATCTTCTCACCACCACCGTCGACTCTCCGCTTCACACAACTTATCAAGATTGTCATTTATCAAGAGTTTCCGTCGCACACTCCCCTAGTCATCAACGTAAGTTCTGCTCTGCAATCTCCTGCTGTGAGTATCTTGCTGACTCAAGGTTAGATCTTCAAACTACATGGAATCAAGGTGCTATCTATCTGCGGCAACGACGGGTTTGAGCAACGTGCAAAAACTGTCCAGAAATTCAACGAAAACCCAGAATACCGTGTCCTCATCTTCTCGAAGGTGGGATCAACAGGCCTCAATCTCACCAGAGCCAGCGTCATCATCCTCTTGGTATGGTCCTCTAATTGTACAACCCTTCCCACTCTCACACTGCGTTCAGGATCAGCCGTGGTCTGCGCAAGATGAGCGACAAATCTACGGACGCGTTTGGCGACAGCGTCAGTTGCGCCCAGTGACAGCCATACGCCTTCTTGCAGCTGAGACAGCTGATATCACCCTCTCTTCTCTTGCACAAGGGAAGAGAGACATGCTCGATGCTTTCCTCACCACGGATACCTCAAAGGGTGAGTTGATTTTCGAAGATTTGACTATGCATTGCCTGAGATATTGCTTTCCAGCCCTACTGAGTGTTATGACGGGAGATGTATTGACGAACGCTGACGGAGAGGAAGTTGAGGAGGTGTTTGTGAGGGCAGTATCAAAGAAGACTTCGAAACAGAGGGCTTCGACGAAGAAACAGAAAGCGCCTGCCAAAAAACAGGCTGACCCCACAGGTCGAGCAAAAGGGAGGAAACCACGAAAGTCCGCTCCAATCATATCCGACGATGAAGACGAACCCATAAATCGAGCTGTCTCCCAGCCGCCTGGTGAGCCTGGCAATGTGTCGGACGCATCGTCGGAACCATATGACACCGACCTATCTATCCACGCCGCCTCAACGTCCGGTGAGGTTCACTCTACTCACTCAGTTGTGTCTTGCGGCTTACGCATCACTAGAACGATCCGACTCATCCACGTCGGCGCTCTCAGGTCTCTCTGCAAACGAGTCATCAGGTGAGCCTGAAGGCTGTGTTTTTTCTCTGATTCTGCAACTCACAGACTTCCATCAGAGGAGGAAATGGAAGAATTGCAGCACAATTTGTCATTACTCAACCACAAGAGCGACCGTCGTGAAGGTGAGTGTCTCCACACAATAAGTGAGAATCTTAAGTGAACCATAATCTTTGGCGTGGCTTCCGAAACATAACATTTCTGTTCCTCCAGAAGCCCAGCTCAAAGACACACCTCCTCTGGTATCCCGAGTTGCTAACGATGGCAATGTAAGAAAGCCTTTCTTTCATCGTTCGGAGGCTGCGCAAAGTGCAGGTTGGTCTCATCATAATCTCTACCGCCTTCTGCTCAAGGATTGAAATGTGGATCGTAGACGCAGTTGGACGACAGTCTGCAAAGAAGAGGGCGAGAGCGAAATACTCACCATCACCACCGCCTCCTCAAACATCGTTACCAATCAACGGTGAGTCGGTATTCACTTTATTTGCTGTAATGCTCGCTCTGATTGCCATACCTCCTTCCAACTCGTCCCCCCAGATATCAATACGGAGCCTCCCCCATTGCACAATCGACAGCAGCCGGTCATCAAGAAAGCTCGACTGCAAGCAGACTTTGAGCCTTCAAAGGCCCACTGTTCACTGCATCGCATGAATGTCGACGATGAGGATCACCCATTCGCTTTCATGCTACCGCCGTCCCCGACTCCCTCTCGTCACCAAGATAATCCGACCAAGCCAAGGCGCGGTTTGTCTTCTCAGAGACCTCAATTACCACCTCATTCTCAGACGTCCGTACCAATCAATGGTAATCTAACGTTGAATTTAGCTGCTGTGACACACTCTCTGACCACTGTACTCCCTGTAACCCATTCTTTCAGATCCTTTTGCATCGCACAACGAACAGGAGTCCGTCATCAAGAAGGCTCGACTACAAGCGGCCTCACGCGTCAAGCCTTCGAAAAGCTACTCTACGCTGCAAGCTATAAACGTCGATGATGAGGGCCGCACACATACGCTCATGCAACCACCGTCCCTTCCTTTGACGTCAATGGAGAAGAGGCCTCAGTTGATCGATTCGGAGTCGGAGTCTCGCTCTCGACAGGAAAGCTCTTCCACAGCCAGGGGTAGAGGAATCCCAGAAATATTCCGCCGGAAGCCATCGGCTCCAAAGGCTGAAGGAGAAATAGACTCGCAAATGCCGTTCTCAGGAGAAGCCGGGCGCAAGCAGGGTGATATATTCTTTACCTCTTCTAGAGATGACGTTCTGACCCAAATTCAGTCTCTCGCCAACCCACCGCGTTTCCAGCACCCGCCTTAGTCCCACAACCGTTCAGCTCAAGGCTGCCACCTGCCGCTGCTACTAGTCGACCGAATCCTAACAGGCAAGCTAGCAACAAAAATATCATACCCCGTCGCTAGACGCAAGCTACGTGCACCCTAGCTTTACAACACCTTCTTCCTTCTTTCTAAACCGCTTAAATAGCAAAACTGTCGTCGGTGTTTTTTGTCTATATATCTACGTCTCTCTTGAACCGTTGTTAATAAATATCTATACGAACTGACATACAACAACTTGAGGGCTACGGAGAGCTGGGAGAGCTCTGGACAGTACATCGATCGCTCTCAGGACTCGGAGGACACGTCGATCGCCCTCAGAGAGTACTTCGATCGCTCTCAGGACTCGGAGGGCACATCGATCGCTCTCAGAGGACACGTCGATCGCCCTCAGAGGGTACTTCGATCGCTCTCAGCACTCAGAGGCACGTCGATCGGCCTCAGAGGGCACTTCGATCGCTATCAGAGGGCACGTCGATCGCCCTCAGAGGGTGCGTGGGCGGTCGGAAACGGACGTTTCTTTAGAGTATGCCACAGCTCCCTTTGACGTGCCAGCTCAGCGACTTGAATAGCGGCGCAGCGTCGTCGCCACTTCCATATCCTCGCCAAAGGCTTACCCCCAGTGCTCATCATACCAACGCGTCTGGGATGCAGATATTGGGGTCTCGATGAAGAAAGAGGGGTGGGGTAGGCGCTATCTTGAGACTAGGGTTAGACGATTATCCATCTATGTACGTTGCTGTATAACGCGGCTAGAAAGAACGGGCTAGCGAAAATTTACTTTGCTTCGATCAATCTCTGATTGAGATACCACTCGCCCGATATGTTTGAACCTTGGTGTAACCGAGTGGCCATGTCAAGCAATCCTAGCGCTAACAGCGAAGTATATGACGTATATGTGTCTTTTCAACAGCGTCACAGCTCCTGCACTCTCTAGGGGAGCTCGTGATCTCCAGTAGATATTTCAGTATTCTACCTTCCCTCAATAATTGCTCCAGGAAGAGAGGATAGCCGAAGGACAGTTCGAGGTAAAATGATCCCGATAAAATCCGTACGATGAACGAGGATTTGCCTTAGAGGAAACTACGAAAATGGCGGCACGAGACGCACTCGTGTGAGTGTGGTCGTCATCGACTATGCCGGCTTGACCCTCCAAACCGCCGTAGCGGCTGCGACACTCAGAAAAATGAGAACGAGGGTTTGACGTACCCTCTGAGAGTGATCGACGCAGCCTCTGAGGGCGATCGACGTGCCCTCTGAGCGCTCAGAGCAACCGAAGTACCCTCTGAGAGCGATCGAAGTGCCCTCTGAGCGAAATGCCCTCTGAGCGAAATGCCCTAGTTCGAAGGTGAAGCTACTGGAATAAACTACACTGTTCCCAGGACGCGGCGTTCCACTCCACCGACCACCTAAGTCGCGTTG
The DNA here is from genome assembly GCA_004126415.1 of Candolleomyces aberdarensis. Classification (NCBI taxonomy): domain Eukaryota; kingdom Fungi; phylum Basidiomycota; class Agaricomycetes; order Agaricales; family Psathyrellaceae; genus Candolleomyces; species Candolleomyces aberdarensis. The sequence continues at coordinate 77,183 of SDEE01000123.1, read as the reverse complement.
GCCATGTATCACCATGGTGCGCGGCGACTCTAGCAGCGGCAGTGGCGGGGTTTGGGAAACAGGATACACGATGACAACCGCGCTTCTAGAGGCTTTAAAGTCGTCATCCTGTCATGCGTCTATGCTATATGTTATATGGGATAGTGCCGAATTGTTTGCCGTGCCAGCGGGGCAATGTTTGCCATGCACCGCCACCTGTGCGACCCTGCCCCAATGTTTATTACTGGACGCGATCCTCAACTGATCGTGCTCACTCTCAGTCGACGAGCTTAACGCGCATTTCATTGTTGTTTCTGTGAGTCATCCCTTCTGATACCTCGTTTGACGCGTCCTGGGTTCCTCCCTTTGCGCAGGGTTTCCCTACATCACCCGTGTTTTGACACACTGTTGGCCTAGAGCAGCCCCTATCCTTGTTCCTGCTACACGCTCCATGTCCCTCTGACGCGCCAATCTCCAATTACGTTTTATATTTGAGTTCATTTACATGTTACTGAATGTCCCGACGTGGAGGACGCGTCGAATCCCTCATATTCGTCTCCCTGAGTTTCTTGCATGTCTAACTTTTAAGTCTTTTTCTCTCGTCTAGTCGTCGACGTTTCCACCTCTTCAACGCTCGCACTGTCGATTCTCTGGCTTCTGACACCTTCGAATCGCAGTGCTTTACCAGCACCGCTTGAACCTTCGATTGGTTGAAGCCATCCCTTTCACAAACCCTCGTCGAATTGCAGTGCTTTACCTGCACCGCTTGAATCGTCGATTAGTTGAACCCGTCGCTTTCACAAAACCTCGTCGGATCGCAGTGCTTTACCMGCACCCCTTGAGTCGTTGATTGCCCCCCCCCCTCTTCCCCAGCAAGTCGTCGAATCGCAGTGCCTTACCCGCACCACTTGAATCGTCGACTAGCTGCCCCTGCGTCACGGATTCCCGCTCATTGATTCGAAGTTCCCTGCGCCCGGTTTTCTCTCTCTACCGCTACCAGCACACCCATGAGCATCCCGCTGTCGGAAAACGAGCTCTACTATACCAACTTTAAGGTGAGTATTAACGATATTCACCGATAATTCCTTCTCATTGTGACCTAGGACGACGCCGATATATGCATTAGCTGGCGTATCTCGGGCAAGAAAAGTGTTGTGGTTGAGTACCGCCCCCGACCTCAGACCAAGCGACCATGCTTGCAGAGAAACCGCGAAGACTGGGTGGAGGACGATGATGACTTGGATATTCCAGAAGATGAATATCGGGATATAGAAGGACCTGAGGGAGTTACTTGGAGGTACGTGCTGAGTTTTGACGGCTAACGTGGTTGCTCATCTCCTCGGACAGTGAGGTACGACTCGATAACTTGAGTCTTCCACGAAACAAAAACCTTTCAACCCGGGAGAACAGTGCACGCCTTCAGTTTCAAAGTCCAACCAAACCTCAAGCAACAGGGAAGTCGAGTCGTAAACGGGGGCAAGGGAGCGAAAAGCGAAGGCAACAAAAGAGACGTGCCAACTTCGACAACATTGTCCGAAGCCTGAAACTTCGGATGAATTATCTTCGAGCCAACAACTTCTCCCTCGACACGCATGCTCGGGTCGCCAGCACTGGGTGGCATGGGCTCCCTCCGCCGAAGGGAGAACTTCAAGGATTGGTGGATAGCTATCGAGATGGCTCTATTGTCACATCGCTGAGCCACTTCCGACGAGTACCTTTCGATCCGTAAGTGGTGTTTGTTCTCTTGAATTGACAACAACTGATTTGGTGGTGTAGCAAATCGAAATCCGCCACTGCTCTCCTCGATGATATGCACCGGACGTTTGGTATTCGTACCACTGCCGCCAACTTCATCGCTGAGCAACAGGGTCCGCTTTACGAGGCTATGTACGACCTTATGAAGCCCAGCCTGTTAGACGATAGTGTAAAGAAGGAGAGCAAGTTGAAAAATCCACGCGGGGACCACTTCCAGTGCCTTATGGGCCATCATCGGCCGTATCACGATGTAAGTTCTCCATTCGACAATACTCGTAGTAGAATAATCTTGACAGTGATTTGATATTAGACAATTATCCTCATCAAGTGGCATAAGGACAACGAAGCACGAGTCGAAGAATTTCTCAAGAAACGCTGCATTCAGGAATTAATGTGAGTCTTCTTGACTCTCCATCTCGCTTCCGCTATCGCTGATAATTTTTCTTAGCGCGTGGGTCAATTGGGTCCTGCGTGCCTTCATGCCCGAAATTGCAGATAGGTACAAGCGGTGTGCCGAGTGGCACCAGGAGAAATACGGCGTTACACCCCTGTTTGGCCTCTTCTGGAATTTCTGCATCAACGGCATCTTTCCGGGCCAGCAACGGATACACACCGACCCCCATGCTGACCCGAAAAACGTAGTTGGTGCATGCGTTATTTTCGTTTATGTCATTCCCGGTAAGAGCTTTTTCCTTCAGTGCACGTCCATTGACTGACGTAGAGCGTAGGCTCGTCGTTTGACCACAAAGTTCGGAGTTGGTTTGTCATTTGGGAGGCAGGAGTAATCATCGAGTTGCCTCCCTGGGTCGCATTCTTCTACCCTTCCTCAATTTTCATTCATTTCAACTGTGACATGTCTGGTAAGCAAAGCTTTTCCTTCTCGTAATCATCTTGCTGAATCACTTTGCTTAGACATAGATATCATACACACTTCAGAGCAAGGCAAGCCTACCCGTCCATCAAACCGCGCTTTCAGGAAGATGGGATTTATTGGCCCTGACCTTCCTGACGACGCCCATGGCCGGGGAAGTATTGGTTTTTTTTAGCCAAGGTAACCTCTTCTCATCCTCTGAGACTGGGTTCCCGACACTGGGTGCTGCGCGACGTGCTGGATATTCTGGTACCACGAACGTTGCGGAGAATTTCAACAAATATTACCCTCGATATGGCACCTTTGTCCCTCTCACGGAAACATAACTGTCCCAGTGCCACCTTCTTGACCTTTCTGTGACATGGTATTTCTTGTATGGTGATCATTATTAGAATCGAATGAGTTTGTCAAATACACACCACCCTCCCCGAAATCAATAGCAACGCTTGGGCATCAAGCACTCATTGAACTTACTGCACTACTCTTATCCACTAACCACTTCCAGAAGGGATGTTGATCGCTTTAGATGGCATATCGGTCGCTTTCAGAAGGGACGTCAAACCGACGCTCACGGAGGGCACGTCGATCGCTTTAGAGGGCGCGTCAATCGCTCTCAGAAGGGTCGTTGAATGAGAGCTGTCAGAGAGCATACCGATTGCCCTCAAAGTGCACGTCGATCACTTTAGATGGCGTGTCGATTGCTCTTAGAGGGGGCGTCAATCGCTCTCAGAAGGGACGTCAAGCCCTCGCTCTCATGGGGCACGTCGAGCCCTCGCTCTCAGAAGGCACGTCGAAACCCTGGTACTCAGAGGCAAGTCCCCGCAGAACTCAGGCTTTTGTTGTTGAGTGTGGCAGCTGCTGCAGTTATTCGGAAGGTCAAGCTGGAGTAGACAATGACGGGCACGCTGATACGAGTGCGTCTCATGCCGCCTTTTTCGTATTTTCCTTTCGCCAAGTCTTGTTCGTCGTCTGAAATTATTCGGATCGTCTCGAAATAGTATAATTCAGTTACAAACTTAGGTTCACACTCAAATGGAAGAAGAAGTAGCGTAAGTTAGAGGCTCTCCAGTGACCAATCACGGCTCATCGAGATCCACGAGAGAACGACCAACCCACTATTAAAGTCCCATCAAGCCTTCTCCCACGGTGAACGAGAACAATGCTTTCTTCCCCCACTCCAGCTCCCGTCCTAAATGTTTCAGCTATGCCGAGGATTGGTGACCCGTCCTTCGGTGTCTGGGCAGAGAACCTCTACACACTCGAGGTGAGCGTTCATTTTATCCCACTTTCGTACAGTATGCTAAACGTGGTCTTTCAAGGCTACCGACCAGCAGCTCCTCAACCATCCTAACCCGGCCGGTTTGAGTGTAATCGGTCTTTCTCAGCCAGAGAAAGACTTCGCCGCCACGATGTCGTACTTCATCAGCCAGGCGAGCGGCCAAAACCGTGTCGAGGCTTTTCTCTCTAACTGCTACGGCTATCTCTTCGCTACATGGCCATTCACTGCTCGGTCAACTCATCACTTCCCCTGGTATGCGTTGGAGAAGAAAAACGTAAGTAATTGTTGCATTGAAGACTGTACCGTCTCTGATATTCTCGCAGGCCTTCCGATATGAGCTCATTCATTGCTCCCGAACGCTACCCATCTACGATCCCCCTTACGACTGGGAAGTCGTCCTAAGTCTCCCATACCCATCCTTCCAGCAGCTTTCTGAGGAGCTCAAGGCGCACAGTGGTGTCCTTGAGGATCCTTCAATCGGTTCTGGGGTCGACAGCGAGACCAACGACGGCGCCGTGTCAGAGGCCAGCTCCGACATCACCCTAGTCAACCCTCTTCCTCTTCCTCGCTCCAGTATCATGGCCAGAGGAATCCAGTTACCCCGTACTCTTTCGATAAGACCGATTTATTCCGTTGATGACTTTGTCGTCAGTGATAGCAGCGGGAACGAGGATGATTAGTTATAACTCTTGCATATACCATCATCGCTCACGAGGCCTTCCTTTTTTTTCTTGACTTGTACTCATACATACGGATCGAAACTGTGCTCTTCTAAGACAAACATATGATTATGAGATACAGAGAGGGATTCAAAAATGCAGACAGGAGAGTCGAATGAATGAATGGCTTTTGTGTTCGTCTTGTACGCATAAGACGGCGCTCGAGGAGCACGATGAAGGTGGAGTGCATCTCGTATGCAGACAACCGTGCCCGAAGAGCACTACAAAGGTGGCGTCAATCTCGAATGCCTACATCGGCGCGTGAAGGGCACAACAGAAGCGATTTATACCTCGTACGCCTACGACGNCACTCGAAGAATGCCGTTCAGGTAATTTACAAAGTGTACACTAATCTATACCACCTCGAGAATGCACGAGTACCAAAAATAAGAGAAATCCGTAGATTGGTCATAGTAAGAGGGCGAGGGTGCTTTTTCACTCACCCGTACGTCTCTCCCCTTCCTTCCTTTATCTTCTCCCCACTGTTTACCCTCTTCTCTCTGATCCACGATCCCCTTGGTGAGACTACCGTGCAGCGTTTCATCATGGTGGGATCCACGATCCCCTTGGTGAGGCTACCGTGCTGCGTCTCGCAGCGGTGGGATCCACGATCCCCTTGTTTAGACTACCGTGCTGTGTCTCATGAAAATGGAATCCACAATCCCTTTGGTGAGGCTACCGTGCTGCGTCTCATCACAGTGCGATCCACGATCGCGTTGGTGAGGTTACCGTGCTGCGTCTCATGGAATTGTGCATTGAATGGTCACATTTCTGGGTAATCAGCGAGACTCTTTCTTACGCTTCAAGCCAGTTATTTTAAGTGCAAAACGACGTAAGACATCTACACCGCTGACGTTACAGTGCGTTTGCGACTACTGAGTAAAGCCCTACCGGTCTGACTCAGCTATGCACCAAGTCTGCTCGCATGCTATACAGCATGATCGTTATCGAACGATTCAACGTATGACCGAATTCCAGTGTGAGGTTCTGAACAATGTGAACGTTCGCGTTCACGGGAGCTGTATGTCCCTACTTCAATGATCACTTTCAGATGCTTAAGCTAGGTTTTATTAGGTGGTTTTTGGAGTTTTTGTGACGAGAGGACCTCGCTATCCATTAGCGAAGAGTTAGAGCAACTCAGTGCAACTCAGTGTATTATTCTCGAAGGTGTCGACGTATAGCGCTAGAGCTACGAAAGCTTTGGTATGCATCCAATTCCCTTATTTCGCCCTCACGTTTTTTAGACTCATCGTTTCCTACCGTTAAGCTGGAGGCAGGCGTACACAGTATACACTTACGACGGGTTTTAAGTCGCACCTCAATCCCTCCTCTTAAGGTCGGATTTTGCTGCTAACCACCGACTTCTCATTTCTGCTTTTGCAGGGCACGCCTTGGGGCTCTCGGAGCGCCTCTGGCCACGACTTCCAATTTCCGCTTTGCGAGGGCGTGCTCGATCTGGTGTACAAATATTTGGTACACTGATCAGAATTGCGCGAATGCCACAGCCACCGCGTTGGCTCTCCTCTCGACCACCAACATCCCCTCGTCCAACGACGACGACGAGCGGCGGGGATGACAACGACAACATACAACATAGCGTCCAGCATCGAAGGCGTACGACCTCTCCGCTGGCGCTGGCGGCAATCAACGGTGTTTCCAGTAACGCCGAGCGACTAGCAAGAAGAGCCGGCGAGGAGAGGGGCGGATGAGGAGGTGAAGGACGGCGACGGCAGCTAGCGGGTGTGAGGGGCTACGACGGCGGCTAGAGAGTACCAGGGACGACGTTGGTGGCTGGCAAGTGCGATGAACGACGAACACTGCCCAACGGCGGCAACGACTCCACCACCACGATCACCACGACCACCACGGTGGTCTTCCACGTCTGACGCTCCAGCACTCCCACTCCCTCCAACGGATTCTCCGACGCCCGAAACGCTGCCAGCTGGCAACTTGGATCCTCGATACCCGCTACCGCTCGTGAACGCCGTGAGCTCTCCTCCCCCCCCCCGCCTTCTCGAGACATGGCAGTCGTGAATGTCGACAATGCTAAAGGATCCCGGATCTCCGCCCGCCGCCCTTGCAACCGTGTGCAGCGTCACCCCAATTTGAGCTCTCCCACCTCAATTCCGAAGCCTGCTGCCACCCATGAACGCCGTCGATGCTGGAGGACTCTCGGATCTCCCGCATGCTGGTCTCCCGCCCTGCGTCAATCCAGACACCATCCCCACCTCGAGCTTACAATCGAGCTCTCTCCCGCCTCATCCTCGAGGCCTGTTACCGCCCACGAACGCCGTTGATCCTGTGGGACTCGGATCTCCCGCATGGCGACCTGCGCCGGGCTGGACACCATCCCCACTTCGTCGTCGCAATCGACCTCTCCAGCCTCGTGAACAACCTCTGCCGCGTCTAACCCGTTTCCCCACCCTTCGGCATAGAGGAATCGCGTGCCAACGATGGATACGCCTGAGCCGGTGGTAGTTGACGGTGTCGCCAACGACGCCGAGGGATGGAGAAGGACAGGCAAGTAGAGTAGATGAGGAAGGTGGACGACGGCGACGGCGGCTGGCTGGAGAGTGCGAGGGGCAACAACCACCTTCGAACGCCGACACAACGATCATGGGACCGGCATCAAACGCAGCTCGTTCGCTGCCGCCTCGTCTCTCCACTAGCACGATGCTGGGCCGGGCCTGGCCTTGGACCTCTCGGCCCATTCGGGCCCCTCTGCGCTGAACGCGTCCACTTGCACCATCCGCGCCAATCGCCCGGGCGGTTCGAGTCTCTTTTTGCGAGGCTTGTCCAGCGAAGAGAGACCGTCCGGTCCGCTCTGATTCGGCGCCGGTGTCCTTGTGTCGCGATGCTGGAGGCAAGGGGGAGGAAGGACTCGAGTCTCCTGACAGCTGCCCCCACTATGCGCCATCCCCCGCATCGAGCTCGAAACCGAGCCCTCAGTCCCCACCGCGGTGGTGTACAAATATTTGGACACCTCCACTGAAGGCGCGCGCGGGTGGCACAGCCACCGCAACCTCCACTCTCTCAACTACCACCACCATCCCTTCGGGCGACGACGACGACAACGGACGGCCTACCCGCCGGCAACGTCCAGCGACGGGCAAGCAGAGTGGGCGAGGAGAGGGGAAGATGTGGGGGTGGACGAAGACGACGAGAGAAGGTCGGCGACGGCGGTTGGAGAGCACGAGAGACGGCGGCGGCGGCGGTTGGAGTGTACTAGGGCGAAGAGGACCAAGACGGCCGTGTCCCGAGGGTATCAGGACGAAGACGGCCGCTTCTCGAAGGCACCAAGGTTACGACGACGACGGTTAGAGGGCCACGACGACGACTACGACCGCAACTCGAGGGTATCAGGGCGACGACGACGACGACGGCAGATTGTACCAGGGACGACGAGGACGACGGCGGCGGCGGGTAGACCGTATCAGCGATGACACCCACCACCACGCGACTCCTCCCAAACGGCACCCCGGGGTCCCTAACTCCCCCACCTGGCCTCCTCGATCCCGGTTGGAGAGTACGAGAGACGATGGCGGCGGCGGTGGAGGGCACCAGGACGAAGAAGACGAAGGCGGCGGCGTCTCGAGGGTACCAGGACGAAGACGACGACGGCTAGAGGGCACTAGGGCCACGACGACGACTACGAGACGACGGCAGGGTGTACCAGGGACGACGAAGACGACGGCGGCGGCGTGTGGAGCATACCAGCGACGACTCTCCACCACCGCGCTACTGTTCCCTACCTAAGTCGGCACTCCGAGGGTCCCCCAGCTGGCATCGTCGAACTCTCTAACCCTCCAACTCGCATCCTCGGACCCTTCCACCACCCTCCTGCAGCCGAATGCTGCCGGAATCGACTTGCCGAGTCCATCCCCCCCCTAACCAGCGCACTATCAGAGGTCAAGGCGCCCCCTTCAGCGCGTAGCCTGCGTTATCGTATCCATCTCCCTCGGCACTGCATCCCCCACACCCCTCAGCGACCCGCGCTCGGTCTCCATGACACGGGTAATCGAAGACGGAAGGACGCCGACTCGCCTGCGGGGACCTTCGCAAGGCTGAGAACGTGGAATTCTGTTCGGAAGTGCCATGTCTTCGAGGCCGTCGCATGTAAACACGGCGACTTCCAACACCGCGCGCTCCCGATACCTCGCTCCCGAAAGAAAGACCAAGTTGGCAGAAGGGATTGGATAGGCTGTGAGGAGATTGGGGCGGGGTGAACGACTCGTTGGAGGGACGAGATAGGGCTACTTATCACGTCGCCGCTCCGGGATGGTAGAAGTTCGCATACTTGTAACTTGTTTGTAAATTTGAATAAAATCGGATGGTACAGTGACTAGCTTTTGTTAGCGGAATGAGGAGAGTTCGATATTAATGAGGGTTTGGAATTAGGAGAAGAGGTGTCTGTGTTGTGCTAGTGTGACTACACCCGGAAGCACTTGCTATTCAACGACCACGGAGTCGGCGACTTCATAAGAATGGTGCGCAATGTTTGCGTACAGTGGGTAACGGGTGGTGATTGATACTTATATTCTCATGTGTGGTATCCGGAAGGACTCAGCATTGTTAATGACGACAGATTCAGCAACTTCATAAGAAGAGAATATGAGTAAACAGGGGGTAAGCGACTGTTTGTTGGTGATGAGTGTGTATGGTATTCATGTCTCGCCACTACTTTGTGAGAGGTGCGCGCTGGGTTTGAGAGCTGCTCTGGTGACCGACTTCTACAATATGGTCTTTGTTTCATTCTTGAGTGGTGCGACCGCCAGTATCATGGCTGACGCTGATGTTGATGCTGATTATGAAAGTAGGTAAAACCTATAAATTTCTTCAACTTGTAAGTGGGTGAATATGGCAGGGATTTGGGCGTGTATTGATATATCCGAGATGGTTGATTTGAGGCGATTGTGATCATATCATGAATTTGTTTTGAATTGACTGCAATGGAAAGGACTAGTAAGATGGGTGAATGAATTGTATATAACCACAAGTTCATGCGCATATGGTATGTGTGCTGGAATAAGTGTTGCAGTAGGGGAAATGTGGTAAGAATAGATATGGAATAGCTCATGACAGACTTTTGTAGCCTTGGATAAACATTACTTGTTTTCATTATATATGCGAAAGAATCTGTTTGGGATACTATGTGGTACTTGTTGTATATTGGATGCTAACCCAAGTTCAATTCTAATTGAGTGTAGTAGCCGGTTTTATGATTCAGGTAAGTTGGATTTAATTGAATGAACAACATACTAACCCATGTTTGAACTGATTATATATAACATCTTATGCTCAAGGCAAATTATAATTTACGTTTGAAATATAACATATCATATTCAGCGGTTAAATGTTAATCTGTTGCATGATTTTAGTACAAAACTAACCCCAGGCCCATGTTTTGATTGAAAAACAGAAATGTAAGGGTAGGGTTAGCTAACCCGCTCATGTTTCAAACAACAAACATGAGGCTAGGGTTTAATAACCTGACGATATCATCACGCCGTCAACGAAAACGCAACAGGAATCGGAATAAKTTTYATCGTGCTCGGTACGTTGAACACGATGGGGCCAGATGGGTAACGATAGGTCACGATTGAGTGTCCCATGTTCGTGACTGATGATGACCCACCTTGCTCGATCGTGCGTTTTTCAAAACCGAAAAACGCACGATGGATCACGGCTGGTCATCGTGGGTCCAGGTGGGGTTCTCACTGGGCTTTACCCCTGCTTCGATCTCTATACCGGCGTCCTACATGTAGACTTTCCATCTTCCAATCATAGTATTGCTAATATAGACTTGTGGATAGCGATAGCAAAAAAAATACAAATATGCGATAAAAATAAAGTGTTCAAAGCAGATGATCTGTCCAGAAGAGCGCTGTGCACAAAAAGAGTAAAACTGAAGCAACCTTCGCCCCTAGCGTCGTGTCCTTCAAACTCACGCCTGCACTCCAGCCAGGTGGAACGCCGAGCGTCACGATAGCAGCCAGCGAGGTATAGACGGTTGTTGAGACTTGTCCAGATGGGTCCGTGACAGTGCTTGTAAAAACGGAAGGTTCAGGGGAAATGGTCGGGATAGCGGAAGCGTTGAAGCTAGTTTGTGTGCCAAAGATGGCACTATAGGTGCTAGTTGCAAGGCCAGAGGTGACGATAGCACCTATCGAGGCTGTTATGGAAGAATTCATCGTATAGGGAGGTGTAGTGTATGTGGGGGTGGGCAGGAGAACATTCGGCAGTGTAGTTGGGATTGTGGCGGATATTGAGGATAGATATGCGGATATAGATTCGGGGGTTTGACTTTGTGTGAGGTTAGCAATCTCGGTCGCATTGCGTAGCTGGTAGAATCCAATCAGAGGTGATTCTTTGGATGTGATGCCGAAACTAGAATACAGTCAGCTCATGGACTGCGATGGCATGCGTACACCAATTCATACCTGTATACGGAATAGACAGTCCGCAAGAACGGTGCACCTACGCATTGGTTTGTTAGGGTATGTTCGACGCTAACCTGGAAACAACATACCAAATTGCCAGTCGATTCCATCAGGATGTGGGGCAGAAGCTCGCGGCCAAGCCAGACACGAGTTTGGATTACCTGAGGCTGGACCGATGATATAGTCCTCAGGCAATAGCGTGTAGCTTACGTTGCTGAAAAGCAGATTGTCAAGATATTGCTATACGCTCAACACCCTGACTTACCCAAAGGTGAATGTCATTGGAATCACAGTCTCGCAAGGAATAACCCATTGGCCGGCATTAGAGTCAACGAGCCGCGAACCTGGGATCATGGAAAACAGCGTGGAGACCTAACGGCATCGTTAGATTTGCTCCCTTCACGTAGAACAAAGAATCAACTGACATCTTGAAGGGGCCCGGTGATTCCTGACGCCCCACTAATCAAATTCGGTGTAAGATGCGTATCATAAAGAGCGAGAACAAAGTCCACTCACACGTCAATAAGGGCAAGCGATCTTCCACCTGCAGCAAACGGATAAGTAGGAACAGGAGCTCGAGTTGTTCCATTGACCTGTAAAAACTTGAGTGCTCTTGTTCAGGATCGATCAGTCAGAACTCGACGCACGTTGAAGGAAGCTAATGGGATAGCCCATTGCAAATAATTGGCGCTCGTCTCATTAGCCTCGTTTACGAACGGCGGGAACGATGCAACCCTATTCCACGAGATCTGGTTGGTATTGTTGACCACAGAAGCATCGATAGCACCTGTAAAAGTCCACATGAACGGTCAGCACCTTCCGGATGAGGGAGCGGGCAAAACTTGCCGAGCGACAGAGAACCCGTGTGATTCCTGAGCAGACTAAGAGCAAAGAGAGGATACTCCAGCAGCCCCTTGTACGCCAGAGTCGGGAAGAACGGCGTCGAGTTGGTCTTCTTCGATATAGACGACAGCCTTGGAAAACCGAGACCAAAGATCCCGCTAACTTGATCAATAAAAGTAACGTTCGATTCCGTGACAAGACCTAAACATCGCAAGCAGGCTCGGTGAGTACAGCCTGGCCACAGCATGACGGCAAGCATGAAACGCACCAAAGTGTTGCTCCGGGATAGACAGGTTTGCGAGTTTGATCGTCTCCTTCGCCACGAACCCAGAGGCGGCTAAGGGGGAAGGAAGCTCCGGTCAACCCGTCGAGCACGAATTAAAAAAGAAACAGGAGGAACGAAAACGCACATGTCCCATCAGCATAGCTGGCATTAAACACAGTCGCATTGCTCTCGACCGCGACAAAGGTCGCACTCTGGTACGGCAGAGGGTACCGCGGGACGCTCTTGCACTGGTCAGTCTCGCACTCCGACGAAACAATCCACAGGTCCGAAGAGGCCGTATCCAACGCGACTCTGAAATGAATCTCTCCCGCCTGTATCACGGTAAAGTACGACCTGTTTTCAATTCAGTTTCTCGTTAGCGCGTGCTGTCAAGCCCCCCCGGGGTGAAGGCAAGCATGGTAGTACGCACTGTCTGTCACTTGCCATCGAAACGGGTGCCCATCCCGAACCCTCCTGTCCATTCGCCCCAATGATGTCCCGTGGTCGCAGCGAGTGTATAGGAAGCGTAAGGGGGTCAGCTTGTATCGGCGCATGGCGTGGTACGAGGCTCGCCAGGCTTGCGGTGATCTGAAGCCATAGAACAACGACAGCGACGACAACGGACCGCATCTCCTCGGCGACTGTATGTCCTTGCGTTCAGAGTTGTGTGGGCTGTTTTATGAGGAAACCATCCGCTGAAGTTGGCTCTGAGGGATGATGAGGGTAGAAACGAAGGGGTGGCAGACGGCGATATAAAGGACAGTGAGGATGTATGTAAGTGAGAAGCTTACTCGCAGGCAGGAAACATTGAATTCATCCCTTTCCCCATTCGGAACCTCGTTCTCAATTGCCGTCAACCAACCTTCCGCAGCCAATGAGCGCCGGAGCCGGGCGAGCATGTACAGTCAAACGTTTCAGTCTCATAACGCTGGAACTATCGGGGTGGGTATTACAAGAATTTCGACAATGATTCATTGATACAGGGGGGAATGCTCCGGGGGTGAAGAGTGATATAAGAAAGAGAGTGCGTCAGAGACGGGAGTTGGAAAAAAAAAGGCCATGTTAAACCGACGGAAGAACGAATATAATAATTTGAAGAGAAACAAAAGCATATTCAAATCATGAATACAGAAAGGTATTGAAAGAAAGGCTATGGGTGGGTTGCGCAAACGATAGACGAAAGATGGTATCCAAGAAAAGAGAAGAAAGTTACAAGAAAGGTCCGTGAGGCAATCACCGCTTAGCGAAGACCTTTTTCAGCAGCCCGAGAACCTTTGGAACGTTCAATTGCACGTATTCCAGGTCGAGAAGATGCTTGTTGTCCTTTTGCTAATAGAAGCGTAAAGCGTTAGCATGGACTTCAGGTACGAGGCGAAAATAACGAACCTTTTCCAAAAGGTCGTCAATCTTGAGATCCATCTCCAAGATAGCCTTATCACGACCCTTGTAATGGAGAGCAATAATGAAAGTGCCAGGAGTCGGCGAGGTGATATTGAAGAAAATGTTCGGACGACTGCAGATAAGCGGCATAACAAGTCAGCGGGGGGCCGTGATCGAAAAAGACTGCAAAAAAACACACCGATTATCCGGAACATTGCTCTCGACGATAATACCCTCCTTCTCCAGCTGTGCATGTGTGAATCGGTACGGCCCAAGAACGACAGCCTTCTGAGGCTTCTTCTCCTTCCCACCAACCATAACAACACCCAATCCAGGCGCGCCGCCCTTGTCCTTGTGGGCGTTAAGACGCACGTTCTGAAGGTAGGCCTTGTACTGCTCGAGTTGAGAACGCAAGTAATTGTTGTGGTCGCAAATCGTCTTGTAGACCGCCTCCAACGACTTGGTCTCAAGGAGAACCTTTTCACGAAGATTGCCGAGGTGCACAAGTTCGGCTCCAACTTCGTCTTGCATGAGCTTGTAGCCATCCGCTGGGTCGACAATCTTGAGCTCCTCGAGTTCGCGGAGCATCTCCTTGACCTTGATGCCCTTGCGAACGAGCACGGCATCTTTGGTTGTCGCGGCACGCTCGGCGATCGCAGCAAGATTGTATGGGGTTTTTTCAACCGCGCCTGGAAGAGAGCGGACGAGCTGTACAAAGATAGATTTCGTCTCCATGTACAGCATGTCGCTAGACGACACGGAATCCATCAACGCAGTTTGGATATCTTGGATGGGAGTTTCCCAGCGACTGTATAGGGCCAATTCGATGGTTCGGTTCTCCTTGCGAGGTACTTGTGCCGGCGCTGGCCCAAGCTCATCGGTGAGAATGCGAAGGTGTTGTTTATCGTTAGGCGACTGATACCAACAGTCAATACTACTTCACGTCCGGGACGGGAAGTGAAAGTGACGCACCAGGGTTTCAATATGTTGGAGAATTAAAGAGTGAGTGTTGTACAATTCGTTCATGGTGATATGAATCATTAGATCCTTCTTGGACAGTGCCATATATTGATCCATCTAGACAAGACGTCAGTCATACTGTCAGTACATATAAAGAAACGCCCAAACCTCAAGAGTCTCATAAAAGTCCCCGACTTCGCAAAGATTGTTCAAGAACTGATTGATGCGAGCCTTGTTATTCTCAACGAAGGGGTTCAGCGTCATCATGTACGCCTCCTTCGCGTATGAAGGCTTATTCGCGAGGTTCTGAAGCATCTTTGCGATCTTGACCACAAGTCAGCATTTGCCAAGAGTTCGCGAGAAGAAGGGGAAACACACCAAAGTCAGAGTTCGTCGTGGGTGTTTCGCGGGAACGCCATCAACAAGCATGTAAGCCTGAGGTGTCACAATGGCAGGGTTGATGAACCGAAGGAAGAAGAATCCACCAATCAGGGAACAAATGGCATAGTCAGTCGCATCTGGGTATTTTCGCTGTGAGAAACGGTGATCGGTCAGAAGTCGTCCGAGGTCATTAATTTCAAAACATACTCTTGTCAGACTACGGATCTGCTTGCAGATCCACCGGATTCCATAAGGAACGCTCTCCATGCTTTCGATGATGGTCACCAAGAAGCTGTTCGCAATTTCCATCAGCATGGTCAGCCGTGGTGCAATGATCGTCTGGACGTCAAGGTTCTCTGCCGCAACCTCTGGGGGAACCCCGCGAGGCAAGTTTGCAGGCAAGGTCCCAGTCTCCTCCTCGATTTGGTTAATCATTTGTTCGTAGACCTTGACGGGGTTGATCTCCAAATTAAGATCCTTGTGTTCGATGAGGGAATTGATGCGCTCTGCCAAGACGCTCTTGAGATAGCTTTGACCGGGACCGCGGCGAGTATAGGTGGTCATCATGCGGGAGACTGGGGTATTGGCCCGCAGAAGTGAACCAAACTCGGTAGCGGTCTCAAACTGGGCAGAGAGCACGGATTGGAACATGGTCAAGAGGAGATGCTCTTCCCTGCTCTCGTACTGGTTTCCGTAGAGGGTAAACATGACCGTTTGCAGAAGGGTATCGATTTCGGATAGAGACACCAGTCGGCAGAGGGCGGCAACGTGTCGTGGCTCGGACTGGAGAAGGAAAAAGAGGTTGGAATACTGGTTCATCTTGCGGTCGTCGGGGTAGTGGCCTTCCGAGGGGTCGACTTCTTCCAACGTTCGTTCGACTTCCCGTTGCTATCAAGGCGATAAGCCAACGTAAGCCAGCCAGAAAAGGGGGGGCTCACCTCGTCCAGGGCCATTCTGTTTTGAATCAGCAAGGCAATACGAGAGTCGAGATACCGAACATCCCGCTCGAGCACAAAGTTCTTTTTGGACTGGGCGGATATCTTGCCTTTGAGGTCGCGGAGACGCTTTTGGGCTGTACGTCGGGGCGTTTAGACATAGGGGAGATGTGGGCGGGCCCGCTACGTACCTCTCGCCAAATCATCCTCGACCTCGACATCCTGCTCTGCGGCCATGCTGAACAGGGCCGTCACGCTGTACCTGTTGGTGTTCCTGTTTGTGAGACGGCGGGTGGACATTCCGCCCGGCGAGGTTGGGGAGTCGATGTAGGACATGGCTGCGGTCGTCGTCGGGGCGTCAACGGTGGTGGAAAGGGTGGTGGTGGATGGCATAAAAAGGGGGGGGGCAAAAGACGGACAAGGGGCGTGGAGGAGCGGGCGAAAAGGTGCTCCTACCCAGAGCGATCCCAGCGCTGCGAAAGGGAAGGACGACGGAGACGGGGGACGAGGGTATACGATGAGGGAGAGAAACAAAGTCACGCCTGTTGGCAAGGCGCCATCTTCCAATCAACCCTCTTGTCACAGCCACACATCTCGGTCTTCCTATTGTCCTTCCGTTTGTCGAGTCCTTTTCCTGTCCATTTTCTGTGTTTTTCAGCTCGCATGGGCCGTTTCCCGCCATCCCCACCTGGCCGTCCGCCCGCCTCACGTTCATTCTCTCGCTCGCCGCCGCATCCTCAGAATGGAAATTTGAATGATACAACCAGCTGATACAAGTACATACACACGTAGATAACCGGTTTGCTGCATAAGTAATATTTGTAAATGACGGAACTCGCCTCGCACGGTGACCAAGCACCTCTCTCACCCTGGTGGAGCTCACAGTGCGCGGATATCTGCCTGGGGAAATATAGCATCCCCTCCTCGGCCGTCAGGCATCGTGTATCGCACTTGACAACCGTAGCCCGAGATCTGCATTCCGCAGCCGTGAATTTAGACGGACACGATTGCCGAACTACATACCACTTCGAAAAACTTGAGGCAGGATAGTGCCAGCCCAACCACCCAGCCTTGGCCGTCTAATCTCACTTCGACGCGCTGGTTCTACGGGGCCCACGGTGAGTCGGCCAATCAGTTTCGAGGAGTGACCTCACCATTATTATCTGTTTCGCCTACGTACGAGTCACTGTCACATCAGCGAAATGTAGTGGACAATTAGGCCGAGGGTATCTCACCACACTCCAGTTCATTTTCGTGACGGACCGAGGTGCAGGCGTACTAGAGTACGAGCCCAGCGCAGGCGGTCCATCCAGATGGGATGTTGGGTAGTTGCGGGGAGGACATTGCGGTGCTGGTCCATACTCCCGAGGATACTGCTGAGCATCTATGTTTGGAAAGTCGTCGGCGCGAGGATAAGCTTTTGTCGGGCCCGCCGAGAATTGGAAGCTGGAGGGATGGCGGTCGTGGTGGAACATGGTGCGAAAGGCTCGAGTACTAGCGATAAAGAAAACTTGTCAAGGGAGCCTGAATCGACGACATCAATCGAAGAGGAGGTATTTATATGTACGACGGACGGGTCGGCCTCGTTATAGACAGATCACTGGCAAGGAAAGATAGAAGGAAAGAACACCGCGATCTATCGGGCAATGAGGATCAGGCGTACTTTTTCTCCAAGCCCTTCACATGTTCGACTGAGGTGGTGCGCGCCGCTATAAACGGTGGGGGGGTGGCATCACGTTCAAGGCATCATCAGAATTCGGTGGGGACCGAAACCTGGGTAGGAATGGAAATAAGGTTAATAAGTCGGGTATTCGAAGATAGGAAAAAACACGAGGAGGGGGGACATACGACACGAAAGACCCCATAGATTTGCAGGTAATGCGGCCTCGTGCCGAATGACTTGGTCCAAGGAACCGAACCTGACAAGCGCTCAATCCAAATTGGAACAATACGCAATTGAGAAGGCCCCCAGGCGTGCTGATAACGTTAGAGACGAGCGCGTTTGACATTGGCATTGGCAGGTTGAATATACAGAAGTCGCGCTGTTGTTGATTACGCCCGAATCACAAAATGAAAAGGTTTTGCCCGACCCCATTTATCGGATGACATGGGCTAGGCTATCCATTCGCTTGTTATGGTATATTGAGTGATCGGCAAAGGGGGAGTTGCGAGGTTTGAGACGAAGAATCCAGAAGATTGCGGTGTCCTGGTTCGCAAGCCGGTGCATAGGGTAGAAGTTGCCTCTTCGATAACGTCCAAGGTTACCTGAGGTGGCTCGCAAGCTGGAACATGATGACGAGAGAACCCCAAATATGCAAGAACGCGGCTCCCCAAGAAAGTCCCCTCTATAGAATGCACAAGGTTAAGCAAAAGAAGGTCGTGAAGTCGTGAATAGCAGTTTATCTTCGCGGGATCGCCTCGAGGATGAACTTGAACAGCCTCGCGCGCTGTTTGTGAAGTTGTGAACGGCGGAGTTTGCCGGGCTCCATCACGTGCTCGTGTTGGAGTATCCCCGGCCGGACCGCTTCACTTTGAAGACGTTCAATGACGAGAGTCTTTTGGCCTTTGCTTTGACTTTTCTTGAAACCCGGCCTTCTATACCCTCAACGAGCGCAATATGTCGAATCTTCTTGCTTTACCGTTCAAACGAACCTACCAGATCGATATCAAGGAGGCTGCGAGCAATTACATCGCCACCCAAAGCGGAACCCATCCAGACGAATTCAAGGGTGATATTAAAGAATGGCAAGATCTGAGAAATGAAGGGACTGGTGGTGTGGTTCACGAGAACAGGATACAATCAACCTTGCTGTGTGTAACACATCCTTGGCCGAAACGCCAGCCCACGACCTAACGCACTTTGCTCATTCTCGCCGCCATCTTTCCAAAGGTATCACACACAGCTGGTATCTATTCTCGCTAAATT
The DNA here is from genome assembly GCA_004126415.1 of Candolleomyces aberdarensis. Classification (NCBI taxonomy): domain Eukaryota; kingdom Fungi; phylum Basidiomycota; class Agaricomycetes; order Agaricales; family Psathyrellaceae; genus Candolleomyces; species Candolleomyces aberdarensis. The sequence goes on along the minus strand of SDEE01000123.1, from coordinate 58,450 downwards.
GCCTAGCGATGTCAGTGCATCCGGCCTTCACAGTACCGGGGAATATCTCATTTTCCTGCCGTTAGATCCAACTCTCGATCCCTTATTCGCTTGCTTTCAACGCGACAAGCGTTCCTGTGTCGTTGAACAGCCTCGCTTTCGAGAGGGCGTGTGTCCTGTTCAATCTAGCGGCCTTGTACTCGCAGCTGGCCACAGCAGAAGATCGATCCACACCCGAAGGAATCAAACGCGCCACATCCCATTTCCAGGTGAGCGTGTTGTTTGCTATCAACCTCGTTGCAGCTCGGCGAGCTCGTCTATCGCCAATCCTGGAACCGAGCTGTATTGATTGACAACTGGTCCAGCTCGCCGCAGGGACACTGTCCTACCTCAAGACGGCTGCTCTGTCTAAACTGGTCCTGCCTCACGATGAAGAGATCCCCGCAGATCTCACAGACGGGTTTCTCACAGGCATGGAACAGCTAATGTTATCCCAAGCCCAAGAAAGCTGTTGGCAACTGGCTAAACTGAGTATGTCCCCCAAAACGTGGCCTGGGCCACAATCAGCCGTTCTGACTCGACAAAACCTAATTACTTCCACCAGACCAATACAAGAATTCCCTCATTGCAAAGATTGCTTTGCGGGTATGTCATTTCGTCATCCTTATTTATTTATCTAACAGCTGACTTTTGGCTCAGGTGGGGTCTCTCTATGGAGCTGCGTACGATGCATTTGCCGAAGCATCCCCTTCTGCGAAACGACTTCTTCCAACTGTGATTTCAATGATTATTTTTCGGTGCCGACTTACCTTTTTTGCTAACTCATCCTTTCAGGACTGGCTCCCACATCTCCAAGTCAAGAGCTTGCACTTTCAGGCAGTGGCCCAATTTCGGAAAAGTATGGATGAGATTGAAACTGGGAACAAGTAAGTCGGAACATCTCTCAGCCGAGATGACCGTGATGAATTGCTGTTAATGTGCCCCTTCAAGCTACGGTGTAGAGCTTGCACGTCTCGGACTTGCACAAGACTACAGCAAACAAGCGTATGAAATTGCTCGCCGTGGAAAAGTGTCCACGTCTGTCCTTCAAGACACCCAGGTACGCTGATTTCGTATTGTTGTCAAACATTTTCACCCAGTGCTAATCATGCGACACACCCCTTTTTCCTCCATCATGATCAGTCCCTCATGGAGACTGTCGAGAAAGGACGAGTGCGGGCCCAACGTGACAATGACTTGATCTATCACAAGGACGTTCCAGCTGCCTCATCGCTCCCTGAGATCCAGGAGACCAATTTGGCAAAAGCCACTGTTCCACCAGGGCTCCTCAGACCGGAAGAGGCGCTCAAATCTAAGCGCCCCTTGTTCCAGAACCTCATTGGGTGGGGGGCGAGAGAAGCTATCAGTATGTCCGGTTTAACGGCCATTCTTTCTTTAGAAGTGATTGCTGATGAACGTGCCCCATGTTCTTATGTTTCTTCGACCCTGACGTGCTGTTATCGTCCCTGTAGAGATTTATAATCATAGAAAGGGCGACCTTATTCAAACGAGGATCGTCGATGCTTCCCAAGAGCTCCAGGATCGGGCAGACGAGTAAGCTAATCAAGGTTCGGGATCTTTCCAATGTCCCTCTGACCTCTCATTGCGCCGACTATCAAGGCAATTGCGCAAACTCAATCTTCCCGCATCTCTCGAAGCCCTGGAACGGCACGTTGGACTCCCACCGAGTCTGTTGCACAAGGCGGAAGAGGTCCGGTTGGAGAATGGCCCTGACACTATCGAAGCGTCTCTTGAGGATGTTGAGATGCTCTCGGGTCGTGATGCTGCGATTTTAGATGAGGTGACTGTTTTTAAATGCGAAGCGCTCGGAACTCTTTTATCCTGACGTGACCCCTTCTTGACAGGCCCTCGATATATTGGATAACGAAGCATCCGAAGACGAGGCCTCGCGAAAGGAATACCCAATTAGCCGGCCTCCTTCACACGAAGCGAATATTGAATTGACCGACAAAGCGGCTCGGTACCGTCAGATTCTCGACCAAGCTAAAGAGAGCGATGAGTCTGTGCGGCAGAAATGGTACGAATGGGAAGAGCACATTCGTCAGCTGACTGAGGACGAGGTGGGTGGATGTTAATGTGTCGTGCATTTTCCCTGAGTTTAATATTGAATGTGCGCTTGCAGGAAACTCTCGATCGGCTTGTTCCCTCATCAACCAACCCAGGATCTGCATCCAAGACACCTGAATCCAGACACACTAGGAAGCTTGCGCAGAACCTTCGCAACCGTTTGGAAAATCTCGATGTTCTGCATAGAGATAGGGCTGAATTGGTGCGACGGGCAAAGGCGATGGCTGATAGTGACGATGTAGAAGGGAGAATCATGAAAGCAGCAGCTGGATTTGAGAAACTTGCTGAACTCCATCCTGCTATGTTTGAGGACATTATGGACGAAGAGCTGGCGAAATACGATAGGTATCTAGTGGAGATGGATGAACAGAGGAAGAGGGTGGAGGAAGCTTTGATCGAAATCAAGGTACGTTTCAATGTTTCTCTGCATCTATGGTTTTTTCTAACTGACCGTTCTCCCCCGTAGAGCGAGAACGAAGCATTCATCAGCTCGCGGAAGGAAGACCCTGCTGTAAAGGAGAGGGAGCTGGCATTACAGCAACTAGATGCGGCTTATTTCAAGTATAAAGAAATCGGAAGGAATCTAGACGAGGGACATAAGGTATGACATTCTTGCTAGAGATTATACTTTTTACGCTAATCGTGCCGCAGTTCTACAATGACCTGGCTGGTATTCTTATCCAGTTTAGGGAGGTTTGCAAAGAATGGAGTCACCAGCGCAACCAAGAACTACAGTACGCATTCCATGATTTTATGCTCAGACTCAAGACTTACATTCGTATTTCAGCTCGCTGACAAGGAAATTCCAAGCACTGTCGGTGGAAGATTCGGCGCAGAAGGCTCGGTCGAGCAAGTCTCCAACGGACCTTCCTCCTCAACCACCTTCGCCTCGCTTTCCAAATAATCCTCCTGCGCGCAAGCCACCTGTGGGGAAGTCATCACTTGGAAAGCTCCCTGCACTTACTTCGGATGAATGGGAGTTTGAGGAGATGCCGCTACCACCTGGACCTAGAGACAAAGTGAGGAAATGAAGAGTAGGATACTCCAATAGAAGTTATGTTGGGTGGTAGATATCTCAGCTTCTCGTCATTAGAGGAGATTTCGTAACTTGCACTGTACTGTACACATCTCGTGGCGTCATCTATCAGTTGTCTCAGGACTGCGCCCACGGCGTTGTGCACTGCCTTCAGGCGCAGTGGAACCTTCGCGCGATCTGTATTTAAAACCAGGACAACGAAGAAAGGACCCTGCTGCTCGATCCTTCTCTCCACTCACTCCACTTGTCTATTAATCGTTGACCTCAATGGGCTCCTCAGATTACAGCGGTGGCGAATCCGATTCCGGTGGTAGCTCCTACAGCTACGGTGGCAAGAAGGAGAAGAAAGACAAGAAAGACAAGAAGGAGAAGAAGGATAAGGATAAGAAGGACAAGGGTAAGGAAAAGGACAAGGACAAGGATGGGAAGGACAAAGATAAGAAGGACAAGAAAGAGAAAGATCACAAGGATAAAGACGGCAAGGACAAGAAAGAGCATAAGGATAAAGACAAGAAGGATAAAGATAAAGATAAAGATAAAAAGGATAAGAAGGATAAAGACAAGCACAAGGATGACAAGCCCTCCACTTCATACGTGCTACCCGCCGCACCATCGTTCCCTGCCGTAGCGGGCTCTAGCGGTCATGGCGCTCCAAGTATCCCAAATTTCCCATCTCCACAGGGATATCATCATAATGCAGTACTTGGCGTTTCCCATCCTTCCCCTCTACCACCACCATCTGGACCAGCGCCCACTATAGCACCAAAGACAATGTCCTTCGACGGTCCACCATCCTCGGGTTATCGCGTCCCGCTCGACTCAAACGATCCAAGCAAGCCGTTCCCCAGCCACAACTTGCAGGAAAGCGGTCCTCCAGTCACCTACGACCTCGATGGATCGCCCATCTTCATCGGATCCGTCCTCTTGGAAAACGCCGTGCACCCTTGCAAGATTGGCCCTCACCTCCAACCGCCCGCCCAAGTTGCCTACGGCGGCGGCGAGATCGGACATCTCGGTAGATACGACTTACTGCCATTTGTCCCTGACCAGATGGAGTGGGTGCGTACGGGTTATGGCCAGATCCCACATGGCAAAAGGCCCGTTGAGGGCGGGTATGAGGAGGGTGGGGCGAAGTTGTACCATGCTCTGGCTGTGATCAATGATGTCAAGGTCCCCGGCAAGACTGGGGAGCATCTGTGAGTTGTTTGGACCTTCATCTCAAGAGTCTAAGTTCTGATATCTTTCGGGTTCAGCGGTGGGGCTAACGTCGGGTTTGGAGGCGTAGAACATGCCGTCCAAGAAGGGTACGAAATTCTGTAAGTCCGCCCTCTTCATTGCCTAATCTAATGCTGATGGACCCACTCAGGTGCTGGAAATACTGAGCGATGGGCGTTCAACTTCGAATCAGGGGTAGCTGTAACAGTGTATATTGGGTGTACTATATCGGATTTGTTGCCAATTTGCTAGTCGTGAACCATTATCCGGGAGAATGTCCCTCTGACGCTTGCTATGTCAGTGGCGGAAGTGGGGCTGTAAGCTTGAGGCCAAGTCTCTCGAAAAATCCACCTCGTTCCTGTGGCGTTGATTTAGTCGTCCTCCGCCCGTGGTCCGTGGTCCGTGGACGATCGAACATCTAAATCAGTGGCGTCACGAAGCGCCTACATCATCGAGGACTGGCGCTAAGATAGTCGAGCGGGTGGACATAGTCCTCGTTTGGACTGGCGGGCATACCGGCGCCGAAGCTCGCGACCCCCTGTACTCAGGTCACATCTGCCAACTATCATCTATGACGGATTAAATTTGCACATGCACAGCACCTCCTGGCAGATCAGCAGGGTGTTATCCCAGAATCGGCATTTCTCCTCTTTCACTGGTTCCCTGACCACACGCTTTGTCCGCGAGGCGTTTCACATGCGGAGCATACCTCTCTTTCGCTTGTATTGATCCTGCGTATTCGGTGGAGTTAGTATTTCACTCGTGTTCGGACTTGAAGGTCTGCGGACTCACAGCGTGCAGAGTTTGCAATTCCAACGTCCACTTTGACTAGCTGGATCTAAAGCCGGGGAGGGTCCACGAGGTTTGCTTGACCCTAATGTCCGACCGCCGCCTTGAGTGGACGCCAACCCGATAGACTCCTTTTTGCGGAAGTCTATTTCAGTCTGCACGAGTTTGCCTAACCCAAGAGTACCACCTCCGCTCGTGGAGCCATTTCTTGGGGTGTTCCCTTTGCGTTGGATTTTTGGTGCCTGTCCGCTTGCCTGGGGACTACTTCCGGTGTCCTTGGATTTCCCTTTTCGCTGACGAGCGCTAGTCTGGCCGACCACCGACGTGGACCCTGATGTTCGTGGTATATCACAGTGGTCTTCATCATCATCTGAGGGAAGTTCAATCGTCCCGAGATGGCGGGAACTATCTGGATCATTCTCCCGCTTCCCTGACGGCTGTCCAAAACTAAATTCTTCTTCGAACATCGTCCAGTTCTTTCCTGTGCCCAGGAATTCAATGTCATCGTTTTCTTGTTTCGATGATAGTAGGGTTTGACGGCGCTCTGCATCCGTCTCGTTTACAATCTCTAGGCCATCTTCGGAATCCGTTGAACCATCATCTTCCTCAGGTGCCTCTTCTTGCTTCGTCCGGGAGCTTGTTGCTGTGCCGAGTGCAATTCAATAAAAGTGCTGGGCAAGATGTAGTACGAAGCCTCCTTACCTCCTAACAAAGCCTGGACCCTCCTCTCGGCGGCTAGTGCTCGCTCTTCTCTTGCACGGTTGCTATATATATATGTCAGTTAAGATCCAGTAATTTCGATGACACATTCACGTACCTAGCCGCCCTCTTGCCTTTGCCTTTGCCTTCATCTTCGGCACCTCCGAGTGAGTTTCCTTCCCCTGTAAAGGCATATTTGGATGTAACACGCCCCCCGGCCTTTCTCTTCTTCGCAGTTTGTCGGCCTGTGTGAAGCGAAGGAACTGTTTCTTTACGTTTCCCTCTAGGGACGCCTGTTCGCCGCCGCCGAGCGGTGGGCCGAGTACGCTGTTGTGCACCACCACACTAAATGACGGGTCTGAGGGATGGTGCCAATGATGGAATAGAAGAGAAGAGAAGACGGACCATGTACTCCGGGAAGTCTCCCGCCTCTACGCCGTCTCCCAGAATGCGGGCTGAATCCGCTAGGCGTTGACCAGAAGACCAGTATCCTAAAGACGTCGGGCTTTGTTAATGAATGGGTGGCAATAAGGACGGTTTATTCCCCTCACCATCGCCATAATAGCCTCGTTCTTGCAGCTGTCGCACTTCTAGGCGTAGAAGCTTCCATAAAGCTTGAAATCCAGGTCCGTGGTTCATATGCTGCAAATGAAACCGTCAGAACAAATGAATAATTTTTGCCAGGAGTCGGAAATGTACCTTGATATGAGCTAACTGAAAGAAGTTATCAGCTGCACTTAGCAATATCTTGAGAGTTCAGTAGCGCAGAACGCACTTCGTGGCATAGGGTGCTCATGAGCCAAGAGGTGGGGTAGAATTCACCTCCCGGCCTCCTGAGCACCAGCTCGACTGTTTCCCCGTGGTTCCAGTTTCTTCCTGCGAAAACCTGGTTGTACTCGTACTATGTAGCTCAATGAGTGATGCATATCGTCTTGGTGTGATCTGATCCTCACCTCTTCTAAGCTGTTCACCACGAAACCATGGCTCTTCATAATAGGTTTGACTTGGGCCGCCAACGCACGCAAAAGTTGCCTCGATTCTTCTTGAATTTCAGGTATAGATGGTAGCGCCGTAATAAAATTAACATGCGGATTCGGGTTGACCTCTGTTTCGTTGAGGCGAAGGTGGACCATCTTGCAAGAACAAGTTGGAGAGGAGACAAGAATTGTTGATCGCGACGCGTCCGTGTCATTCGAGTCAATTAACGTGTATTCTTCCCACGCGCCATTCGGGCGCCTACCATCAGGTTGTTGACGCTGGTTCCGCCAGAGCCTCAGACTAATCCAAGTGCACTGGTAGAGAATTTTGACCGGTCAGTACATGTGCACAGATCTCTTGAGAATCTTGAGCTGTCAGTATGATTATTTAGAGCTGGTTGACGTCGGTACCTGCACCGGATAGATTTTAGCATGAGCTTCGTCTTGCGAGTAGTTAATTGGTCAGGAAGTGAAGCAGATATCTCCTAGTAGCTCCCCCTCAGATTCTAGCTTCAATGATTCAGACTTGATAAGTGCACTGTGAGAATCAAAGATCACGGAGGATAACGGTCGCTGCCTTTGTTTGCAGCACCGACGGTACTAAGCCTCGCATACCTATCTAGTTAGTGCACCCGTTCTCGGACCGGTATCCCATGGGGTGGAGACTGAATATGGTGCTCTGATATCCCGATGCGGTGGGGTAGCTGGGCGTAATCGTACGAAGACTCGGGGGATCGGGAATATGGTGGACGTCCTGGGTGATGAGGCCTTGGAGACACCTTTCGTGGATTTCCAAGTCCAGAACAAAAGTTTGGGGTAGGTATAACACATGCACAATTTCTAGCGATAAAAATACGAGCAATTGGATGCATCTGATTTGCTTTTCGAGGGCTTGTGGAGGTCGGCAAGAAAGTCGCGGCCGCTGATTGGCTGCTGAATCCGTTTCCGTGTCTCACGTGCAGTTCCCTTATGCGAATCCTCAGCCAAGAATCACATGCAGTGGGGCGGCCTTAATTATCGACGTCTCGGTTGGGGCGCTGGTAGCGTTCTCATTCTCCTACCTATCCTCTTGCAATGGCCACCAAGGAGCTCAAAACATTCACCCGCGAAGAAGTCGCCCAGGTATGTCGTTGATCCATGCCGTACGATTAGGTCCACTCATATATTGATCTAGCACAACAAAGATGGTGATTTGGTGAGAATCCTTACCCGACTCCATCCACTGCTACATCTATTCATGCATAGCCTATTCTCGATCCTAGTGGATCGTCGTTGACGCCAAGGTCTACGACATCACTAGATTCAAGAACCTCCATCCTGGAGGAGCCTCGGTCCTCCTAGATGCGGAAGTTGGTATGTTCGAGTCTGAAATTTTGCGATGACGGCATCGGTTGGGGTTGACTATATCTATCCCTCGGTTGTTATAGCGGGTCAAGACGCCACTGAAGTTTTCTATGGCCTCCACCGACATGAAGTCTTGGAGAAGCCCCAGTACCAGCGCCTCCAGATTGGCGTCATTGCCGACGAGAAGAGCGTCATCCACGGGCGTATCGTTGGCGAGCTCAGCAAGGTTCCCTATGCGGAACCCACCTGGTTGTCTACTGGCTACCACAGCCCCTTCTACACAGATGTACACGAGGTCGTCGATTCTCTACCATATCTAGCGCTGACTTTGTGCCTCAGAATCACAGGGCCTTCCAGAAGGCCGTTCGCAAATTCATTGATGAGGTTGTTACACCTGATGCAAGGGTACGTTATGTTCTGTCTTTCATTGACTTCTTGTAGTTTACACCCTACTTTTAGGCAAGAGAAGAGGATGGAAAGCCCCCAAGTGCGAGTGTGATCGAAGCCATGGCGTGCGTGAACCCCAAAGTGCACCGCACCCTTTGTTTACTGAGAAGTCTCTCTATAGTAAAGTGAATCTTCACGCGATGCGAATGGGACCGGGGAAGCATCTCAAGGGTGCGCCTGAATCTTATTTTTCGGCGAATTTATCGTAACCTTCCTTTCGGTGAATATCAGGTCTCGAACTCATGGGCGGCATTGTTAAGCCTGAAGAGGTATGTGGTGCTACCCTTTTCGGTGTACCTGGTTTCTTACATTTTTTCATTCCAACAGTTTGACTACTTCCATGAGGTACTCGTCCCCATACAGGTCTCCACGTTCATATATTGAAGCAAACTTGGTTGTAGATGATCATCACCCAAGAATTCGCTCGTTCTGGATGCCGAGGTTATGGCGACGGTGTGTGACGATTTTTTCTTGCTCGGGGTTTAGTACTGAATCCGAGTTGAAGGTCTCATGTCTGGCTCTGTCATTGGTCTCCCTCCCGTCCTCAATTTTGGTAGCGATGAGATTAAGGCAAAGGTCGTGCCAGACGTTTTGTCGGGCAAGAAACTTATCTGCTTGGCTATCTCTGAGGCATTCGCTGGAAGCGACGTCTCTGGTTTGAGAACAACTGCGGTGAAGACTGAGGATGGGAAGCATTGGATTATCAATGGAACGTCAGTGACATTTCTTCCCATTTCCTGAGGTTTGCCTGATCATGGGTTAAATTCTTCATGCCACTATCGCCTTCTTCTCGCCGCCAACTCCACGTCTTCTGTCAACACCCAATATTGCGTACTCGGTTCTGCATATACAGCAAGAAGTGGATCACCAATGGAACGTGAGTCAATTTATCTGCGTGCCAATACATTCGCTCAAAAATCATTTTCCCTAGATTTGCCCATTAGTATGTCCCCTTGCTTAACGGATATGTGCCAGAAGCTAACCTTCAGCGTCATTGAGCTTCACGGTCGGTTGCAAGACTGAGGTACTCCCCTTTGTTGGCTCAGGTCGTTGTTCAATATTAAGCGGACATTTAGGACGGTTTCACCGTGATCCTTGTCGAGCGTGGTGAGGGTGTGGAAACCAAGTCGATCAAGACCAGCTATGTAAGTACGTTGCCTTAATCTGTCGGTCACTTGCTGATGCAGCCTAGTCCCCAACTGCTGGTACTGCATACATCACTTTTGACAATGTGAAAGTGCCAGTAGAAAATACACTCGGTGGCGAGGGTGCAGGTATTTTTGTTATGCTCAGGTTTGTACCAAAAATTTCAAACCGGTTCAGATTAATCTCATTGTTCCTTTCTAGCAACTTCAACCACGAACGATGGGTCATGATCTGTTCTTCTGCCAGAAGCCAGCGCCTCATCGTCGAGGAATGCCTGAAGTAGGTTTACTTTCTCGGTACCTCTTTCCTGTCTTTGACTGACCGTTACTTGTCAGGTGGACAAGCCAGCGAAACGCATTCGGAAAACCCCTCCATTCCCAGGCTGTTATCCGAAGCAAGCTGGCAGCTATGATTTCCAGAGCTGAGGCCGTTCAATCGTGGCTAGAGAACATCACATATCAGATGAACAACATGGTGAATTCCTCCAGGGCATCATCTGACACTGTTATTGACATCGTTACAGTCCTACAAGGAACAGGCTAAGTACCTTGCGGGGTAGGTTCTTATCTCTATTTCCCCACAATTCAGTTTTGCTAATTTTGCGCAGCCCAATCGGCCTGCTGAAGATGACCTCGACCAAGTACGCCCAACTGACTGCTACCGACGCTGTCCAGGTGCGCTTCTCCCGATTTCTCTTGCTTTCTTTGTCTTTTAATGCCGCCTTTCCCTTGTGCCAGGTATTCGGTGGCCGTGGTATCACCCGGTCTGGTATGTTTTTCATTCCAACGGTTGCGACGGTAATTGACGTTTCATCCAGGTATGGGTCAACACATCGAACATGTAGGTTCCTGCCAAGTTTCCTGCGAAAGATATAATCTCGATCTTTGCTGACTCTCCACCTGTCACTAGTACCACCGCACAGTCCCCTTCGATGCGTGAGTACATCGTCTCTTAGTTGTTCGCATTTAGTTACTAACCCGTTTGTGCCAGAATTCTTGGTGGAGGTTGGTTCCTTCTTCTATACAGTTCTCAGCAGCAAAGCTTACTGACTCTATTCAAAAGCGGAAGACGTTTTAGGCGACCTTGGTGTTCGACAGGCGATCCGTCAGATGCCCAAGAACATCAAGCTCTAGTTCTAATTTATTATCTAATTTTCCCTGTACTTCTTACATTTCCAGGCTGGACTAGGGCTTGCACTGTTGCTTTGAATACAATATATTAATATCGTACAGAGTCACATTAATTCTCCGTCGAAATCCAGTGCATTGGATATACAAGCAAGCAACATAGATGTAAAGTATAGGACCCGGTGTGTGACAACGAAATCATCGGAAAGGTGATGGGCGACTTGAGGCAGACCTCAAACCTGCGGTCCCTGCAACGGAACCAGGCCCGACTGGCTTCCAGCCAAACCATCCAAGGACAACATTTTTGGCGAATATCTCCCCAAAGCCGAGCATGACCCCGTTTACGAAAGGGAGGGCAAGGTTAATTGCCAATGCTGAGAAGAGAGCAAGGACACGAGTCTTGGTGGACAGGGTAGAGTCAAAAATTACGAGGGTAGCGGATGTCGGAGCGGGCTTGTTGTTGTTGGAAGTGGTCACCTGGGGAGTGGGTGACGAAGGTTCAGTTCGTTCGGGGAACGAGGACGGGAACGAGGACGTAGACGCCTGGACATCCTCCCATTTTTGGGATCCGTCATCGGTCGTTTCTCCTCTGGACTCCGGTTCATTCCCAGCAGTCTTTGTTTCGGCCTGTGCAAAGAATTTCAAACGTTTGAATTAGGGAAAAAGAGCTTAGTTGGGATATGGATGAAACGCACCATTTGGGCAGATGAGGTCAAGGATGTAGAACGGCTATGTGTATTGGGAATGCCTGTTGGGATCTCGGCAGGAGTCTCGATGATGCCTGCAGACTTGCGTTTGGCAGCGTCTTCTGCTCGGATAGCTTCCCACCGTGCACGTTCCTTTTCAGCCTTTTCACGGGCTTCTGCGGACTGTTCCCTCCAGGCCTGGACTTGAGCTTCGTACTCCTCCCTCCACGCGTCGCTGTCGGCCGAGTCAGAGGTGCCTTCAACGGGAACGTGTTCGGCAGGAGTTTCCGCAGGCTCTTCCAAGGCTTCTGGCTCTGACTCGTCCGTAGTCGTCTCCGCACGGATGGGTGGAAGCACGAAAGCCTGGCCGCTTGTGAGAGCGTTCTAGAAATGAGTTCAGACAGGCGTCTCAATTGAACAGAGAGTGTAGTACCTCGATGAGATCCGTGTTTTCCATAGTGAGGCTTAGAGAAGAGACTGTCTGGAGAAAGCGACAACTATGAGGGATAACGTAGAAAGTCGGCCGGAGGGCGTGCGAAAGTGACGAGCTTGACAGGCAGCCTTTCAAATATTCTTCATCGTTGCGCCATCACGTTGACCGCCACCGCCAATGCTTACAACTCATCGTCGTGACCTGCAAGTCCACATCTCTATTGGGCAGACAGCTTAGCTATACCTTAAAGCAGCGCTCGAATGGGCCGTGCATGCCTCTAGGCTCTCGGTCAGCGTCACCACCGCCCGTTCTTCCGGAGCTCACATATGGTCAAACGGACGCAATAATTGGAGGTATTGAACACTTCTTTACTGATGTTCCAATGGTTTTAAGGCCATATTGTAGCCCGGATCTCAATTGCTCGGTATGTGCCTCGCTGCAAACTCGGACATGCCTATCTATCTGCACCTGCAGTCTGAGAGACGGACCGAATCCGAGATACTAAGCGCACCAGGCGCACAACCCACACACGAAAGGTTTGGTTTGCTGAATGAATGGTTACTAACCGTGACGCAAGGCATGGAAGAACCGCTTTAGATGCCTTTCTATTGGCTGCAGCACCATCTGGAGCGAACCAAAGCGATTGAATTGGAGAAAGGTACTTGTGGTAAGCCGTCGATCTGGCTGGACATTACCACCGGCGGCCTGCATTCAATGGCCTAATTCCACTTCCCCGCAATCACCTCCGACCCAATACGGAGGGCCGCCGACAAATGCTGTTTGAATTGCTGGATTGGTGGCGAACTCCAGCAGAAGATTGCATGCATGTTGTGTTTTTCCGCGTCCTTGCGCCCACAGCTGTTCTCCAGTGCAGAAGATTGGGCTCGTTTCCTCATTCCGGGTCGCTACTGACCGGTGCGATAACAAGATGACAGCGGAATGGACGGACTTGCTTGCTGTTCATGTCCAGTCCTTCTCCATTCGAACACCCTCCAGGGTGATTATCTTCCTAATCACGATTTCGACGTCATTTCTGCTCCTGATCTTGATCAAAAGCACATTATTTTCCAGTTTAACACCACGTTCTTCGCCTAGTGTTCTCCCGTTCAAGTCAAATTCCCTCCGATCGTGCTTCCCCCATCCACTGATTCCGACTACGGGTGACCTAGATCGTCCCGTGGTACGCACTGACCTCCCGGTGAGAATGTATTTTCTCCGTGAGGCTCGTCATCTTTCATTTGAACCAACTCGACCATGTTCAACCCATTGATCTCCGACCGTTGCGCGTTGCAATTCTACCTATCGGCTCTCGGGATCATATAGATAACATTTTGCTCGCCGGTCCAGGGGAACTTGGCAAGAGATCTCATCAGGCCAGTGTGCATCTTCTTTTAGTAGGTGCTGTCGCGTGACTGTAGCACTTATGGCGTTCCAGTTTCTTGTAACTCCATCGAAAAGCTATATTATGGCTTGAATGCAGAACTGTTCATCTAAGGCCCCTTCCTCCCATCTTCCCTACTTCCCACTTGTGACTCCTATCCAAGTCATATCTCCACACCACCTCTTAGTTCCTTGTTATCAACAGCACTTGAACAGCATGTGTCGCTATGAAGTGTAAGCCGTGTTCCCTTGTTGCCATCTCCGAGTCTCACATTCCGTTCCAGATATGGTGATTGGTACAGAGGATGCGCCGTAAGCCCGACTCGGTGACCCTGATGCTGTTCCTGGCTTGACGAATCCGGTTCTCTGTTACGGCTTCGTATACAGCACTTCGTCCAATCCTACTACTCCGGTGAATGGACCGACTGCCAGCAACCGCATTGCAGGAACAGTTCCGCTCATACTCACCAAGCACCCAACTGTCCATGCCTAGCGGTAAGTAGGAGCGATCCACTCTTTTACTCGTTGTCGACGGTCGGTCTTTATCATGATCTTCTTGTGCCTCCTCGGAAACAGATCGAAGAGGACGAGCGCAAGATTGTCAATATGTTCCACCAAGCATGCGAGCCGTGCAGGACTGCAGAGTTCGCCCGTCGCGTCGGGCGCGACGGGCGTTAAATCTCTTAACACCCCGGGTCCTCTCGCAGGTTTTATCTCTCAATCCGACCGTAGAAGACGACGACATTTTACGAACCGTGTATACCGTCTGTCCATCTTGTTTATCTTAACTGTAACAATAGTTTGTTTGGCCTCTTTTGTATTACTTGCTTTCTTCAACGCTTTCCGATGTCTTGATATGATTATTCGTGTAGCAAAGTTGATCTTATTTGACTCAATGTGCATGGTGTTAACGTTCACATAATTGGAATGAGTCCTCCCTTAAGCGTTAGAACCTCTTTCCACCACGCTTCACAGGCTGACGAGCACCTCTCCTGGCTCCCGCAGTCTGAGCGGGCTTTGGCGCCGCATCGCTATCGTCATCGCTGCTAGGATCGGCCAACCTCGGTTTCTTCGCAGCAGAAGACGACGGGGGTTTGGGCTGAGGTGGCTCCGGGTCCGAATGCTGGGGACTTGGACTGCGCGATGCCACCACTCTCGACTTCGCCTTCGCTTTAGAAAGGCTAGAACTTGGGACGGGCGAAGGCGAAGGGCTTGCCATTACTGCATCGTCCTGCTTCTCAGTTTCTGGTAGCTTCTTCTGCGGTGGGCCATCATCATCACCCTCATCATCAGCTTCGTCCTCAGTCTCCGACTCGTCAGGGACTTTTCGTTCTGGTTTCTTTCCTTTGATTTCGGATTTATTTGGCGGTGAGGGTACTGAGATCTGGGGATGGATAGGACAAGGGGGGTCAGCGGACCTCTGAAGAAGACGGGTGTGAAATGGGCAAGACTAACCACAGGAGCGGGTGCCTCCCAATCAGAGGGAGGGGGCCTATTTTGAGCGGAGGCTTTAGGTCGATTCTCGTCGAAGGTTGATCGTGGCTTTGGTGGTTGCTCCACAACCTGGGGTTGAAGATCCGGCTTTTCAGCGGTGGAGAATATGGGTGCTACCGGCGAGAAGCATGGCAAGTATTGCGGGGTAGAAGGGAAGCGTATAGAATATTCGCGATTTCGAATGAAGATGGGTTTAATGAAAGGAAGAAAAAATAAATAAAAAAATGACTGACGAAGGTTAGTGATATGGTTAAACAGTGCCGTTATTCTTCGAAGCATAGTTGCCGTTCGGGGTTTCGTAAGAGCGTTCTTGACATGAGTATCAGGAGCTCTTCGAGCCGTTCGACCCACTTTGTCTACATTCTATTACAAGGAAGTGCCCCGGTGGTCGGTGGCGGCAGCAGAGAGATATACGCAGCAACAACGCACCTTTTCGACGTCCGCATCGGACATGGAACTCACCGCATCGGGCGATGAAAGGGAGATATGCGCCACGGAAATCAGCGGTAATATGAGTTGCTTCGAAAGTATTTCAGCTGACGACCGGTATCCCGCAAAGTTGGTTTCCCATCTCCATTTGAAGTGGCTCGACTGCAACTCAAACGCGAAGTCCTGGCAGGTGATAAAGCCACCACAAAGGGGGTGAGCGAAATTAGGCATGCAGCCATATGTGTCTGAGTCTCAGAGAAGAAGGTTTATGCTTACTGAGAAATTGGACTCTACGACTTCGAACGCGAGCTCGGAAATGCCTCCGAGAGTGTGGGCGTTGGATAACAGCTCAAGCGTCGTTTCCCTCCAAGAGTCTTCGTCCGCTTGATCAGGATAAGGTGCGGGGCTATTGGGATTGCATGATCGCCAGCGCCGCGCAAACTGCTTGCTGTCGAGCACTTGTGGGATCTCAGAACCGGGCCCAAAATGATACCGATATGCACTGTACCTTCTGCCCATACTGATTTGGTATCGGTCGCAAGGATAATGCACGACAGGTCCATGGTCGAGTGATGGAATTTCTGCGCGCCAAAAGGTCAGTCTCTCGCGCATTCTCATGAGTGAACGACAGATTGGCGAACAAGGAGGTAAGGCACAGTTTTCTGTCCGTCTATTTGGACTAGCCATTCTTCGCTGAGAAGGGACTTCAGGTGATCCTAAACGATTCATGTGAAGATTAGTACCGGGTTTAGCCAGGAAAGGGTAAACAACCTCTGAGAGCAATTCCTGCATTCTGAGCTCGAACTAGGAAGGTTGAGAAGATCCAACTATCATTGGCAAGGGCGCTTAATTGCCAACATCACTCTTCGGAAACCTCCGTTGATTTGTCAGCCACTCATTGCTCTCTCCACGACTCTGACTTGCGTTCCAGCTTTCTACGAGCTGGCTCGAGTATGGTATGCGCCATTGACCGCCATCTACTATCGAAGATGCTAAAGCCTATACATTCATAGAGACATGTCCTCTGATGGTGGTTATCCTAACGAATATGTTCCATCATACGAATGGCCAGGCCCAGTGAGCGAAGAAGCTGAGCCAAACCTTGGAACGACCTCGACGTCTTTCCTTCGTCTGGTAGCTGTTAACTCAGCTATCTTACCGTCTAAGCACAAAGTTGCTATCCTGACGGGCTATCCGGAGATCCAGTTTGGCCGCGACAAGCCCGCCTCTGGTGCCATTATTCCACGTATTCGTCTAAGAGAGATGGAAGTCTCCAAGATCCATTCTACTGCCTATTGGAATGGCGCAGAGAAGGAGTGGGCCCTGGTCGATATGGGATCCGTGCATGGAACTTTTTGGCAGTCTGGTCAGCAGATGGACGAGGCTTCAGAACCCACACCTGGTCCCTCCAAAGTCCGTCTGTCACCTTCGCGGGTGGCAAGTTTGCCACGGCCGTTGCAACATTTGGACCATGTAACTATCGGCAGCACCACGTTTTCAATTCATATCCACGACGATGAGCTTCCCTGTCTCGAGTGTGCTTCTGCAAGCAACGAGATCCCCCTCTTTCACGATACACGGACCACAAAGGTCGCCGCTGCGAAGGCGACTGATCCCACCGGTCATCAAGAAGCTGGGCAGGTCAAGACAAACCCGAAGAAGTCGTTGGAAATGCTGAAGAAGAGTCTGCTGCAGCAACATTCCTACGCCTCTGGACCGATATCCTCCTCACAACGATACACTGATCGTGCAGAGCGTCGGCGGCAGATGCACGGGTCACTGCCGCCTCCACCACCAGCACTGGGCCCTCAACGCACCAAGCCTCGTCTCGAAAGAGCCACACCACCGCCCGTAGAGCCAGTCTCAGACCCTCCTCAACAGATATCGTCTAGCAACGTCGGACACCATCTTCTTACTAAGATGGGCTGGCAACCAGGGGAAACTCTGGGGCATGAGAGCGATGGGGCAAACCATTTGCTTGAGCCCATTCAGGTGAAACACAGTGCGAATCGTGCTGGCCTCGGTGTCAGCAGCGCGGAGGTGACAGCTGTAGGCGGCTCTGGGACTTGGAGAGAACAAGGCAAGCGCAAGCAGTATGAAAGGTTGGGCAGTATGTCATAGATGATTCAATAAACTGTGTCAATGTTGTCGCTTTGTTGGTTGAGAGAACCGCGGGCTCCGGGGTAAAACGGTCACGGGCGCCGGCGTCGCGTCGCGTGAGAGCGCGTTGTAGACGCGTATTTGTGTGGTCACGTGCAGAGTCGAACAAGGTTGGCTTTCGGTTCTCTCTCTCGGCTGACGAGAGTTCTCTGCTCAACCAGCAGTCTTCGTTGGAATCGTTTCTCTTCTTTCTCTCCTTTCCTCAGTTCTAGCCTTTACCACCCTCAAGACACTGTCCTCGCTGCCCAGACAGTCGCTTTACGCAACATCTACACGTCGTTCAACGTTTTCTTATTCTCAGCTCAACAACCCTCACGATGGCCTCTAATCATGTTCGAGTGAGTCCCTCCGAGACTTTTTGAAACATTCCATATGAACCCCTCCCCCAGCTGCCACAACGTCGCGTTGCGGCCAGCGTACGCGTCAAGGTCGACGAGAACGCGATGAGCAGACACGCCCGAAACCCCTCCAGCTCTGCAATGGCCGCCACCGGTCGATTTGCCGCCAAGGATGCCGGAATCAAGACTAGTAGCATTGTGCGTCAGGCCCTTGGTGAGGTCACAACAGCCGCTGTAAACCGAAAGGTGCGCGTTTCGTCGTCCCCCCACTTGGTTCAAGTTGTTGACACCTCGCGCAGGACACCGTCAGCAAAAACGGAAAGGACAAGGAGGAGACCGGTCTCAAGCGAGGACGCTCAGATTCCTCGTCAGTCGCCCCCCAGCGCGTGCCACTAGGCCCTGGGAGGACCGCGCCAGCGCCACCTGTCGCGACCACCAACGTCCGCGTCCCCGGCCTTCGCCCACAATCCGCAACAGCCGTACCCGCCAACGCACGCCTCTCACGCACATCAGCCACCGAGAAGACTCTCTATGGTGAAGACGTCCGTGCCAGCACTCACCTCCGGATGGAGATTGAGCAGGCCGCTGCTCTCGAGAACCAGTACGACGAGGCCGACCTCATTGCCCACGAAGAGGAGGTCGAGGCCATGGTCGGTGTCGACTCCGAGCACGACATTCCTGAAGCAACCGCCTCCCCCGAAGAACGCAAGCAAGTCCGGATATGGCCTGAAGTTTCAACGAATCGCCGTCAACAATATGAACGCGAAGTTCGAGAGGTCCGCAAACATTTTGAAGAGGAAGTTGATATGTATGATACGACCATGGTATCTGAATATGCCGATGATATCTTCCAATACATGGAAGAACTTGAAGTGAGTCGAGTCTTGTTCGAGTCTTGGATTGTTTGCTGACAGTCGGATAGGAGGAAATTATGCCGAATCCCGATTACATGGAGGGCCAGAACGAGATCACTTGGTCTATGCGCCAGACGCTGGTCGACTGGTTGCTTCAGGTCCATTTGCGCTACCACATGCTGCCCGAGACGTTGTGGATCGCCATCAACATTGTTGACAGATTCCTCACGAAACGGGTAGTCTCGTTGGTCAAGCTCCAGCTCGTGGGAGTTACAGCGATGTTCGTCGCTGCCAAGTACGAGGAGATTCTCGCCCCTTCGGTCGAGGAGTTCGTCTTTATGACGGAGAAGGGATACACCAAAGAAGAAATTCTCAAAGGCGAACGCATTATGCTGCAGACCCTCGAGTTCCGCATCTCGCATTACTGCTCGCCATACAGCTGGATGAGGAAGATCAGCAAGGCCGACGATTACGACATTCAAACACGGACGCTAAGCAAGTTCTTGACCGAGGTCACTCTGCTTGACCATCGCTTCCTGCGCGTGAAGCCGAGCTTGATTGCAGCTGTTGGTATGTACTGTTCAAGAAGGATGCTCGGAGGCGATTGGGTGAGTTCTTTCATTTTCGCCTTGTAATCATGTGACTGATGGACTTGGCCGTAGAACGAAGCCTTCGTCTACTACTCGGGATACACAGAAGAGCAACTGATCCCTGGCTTCACCATGCTGGTGGAGAAGCTCGCTGAAGACAACTTTGGCAAGCTTTATGTTTGCAAGAAGTACGCCAACAAGAAATTCCTCAAGGCATCCAACTTTGCGATCGAATGGGCCCAAGTTCACCTTAGCTCCTTGGACTCGAATGAGATGATCCTCTCGGAGTAAATCATCCTCTTCTTTGCATCTTTGGCCCTTAATTTTTTGCTATCTATCCCTCGCTATTTCGTCGCATGCATCTCTCCGCTTTACTTCTCACTTGTAATCGTACCTTACTCGTGCTCACCTCACTTTCGATTCTGACCAACTGTCCGCCTTCCTCCATTCCCTCCAAGTTGCCTCAGAATCGCCCATCTCTCTTTATTTTCCAGCCTCTCTTGTCACGTCTCACGCCCTCACGAACACTATGCTTGTCGTCTCTGCATGATCCCCAGTCGCTCTTTTGCTATGTAACTTATCTCTCACTCATGTCCTTCCTTATGGACCCGTCGCTCGTTTATATGCTTTCGTTTTCGTTCTCTGTTTTCGTCCTCTCTGTCTCGCATTTCAAAATTTCATTCATTGTTGCTAGATCTCCGGAGATTTATTGAACAAATTCCTTATAACTTGATCCGTATGAAGTCGTAGTTTCCCGGGCCCTGTGGCGCTTTCCGCATTCCAAATGATAATTTATTTTTTCTTTGGTGAACTCGTGTTGCAGGGCTCTCTTTCCGGACGACAATGAGGGACGAAGCGAACGGACGAATATTCAGGTGAAGAGAGCGATTACGTAATGAACCGGGGAGGGATTTGGGCGTTGCGGGGGGATTTCACATGCTCTGAACGGTGATATTTACCTGTGTTCGTCCGGAGACTCTGCTTTGATTTCACCTTCTCTTCCCTTTCTTCAACTCTACTCGTCGGATATGGCCCCCCTCTCGTTCAAAGGACACACTGCCGTCGTCACCGGTGCTGGTGGAGGCCTCGGAAGGGCGTAAGCATTGTTCTCGTTGCTCTAGATCCGGTCAACTGGGCTCAACGACGTTACATCTGCTAGATACTCGCTCTTCTTCGCCAGCCGCGGCGCGAACGTGGTCGTCAACGACTTCAACGGCGAAGCTGCCCAAAAGGTGGTCGATGAGATTACCAAGGGTATGTCTGGTTCTCTGATCGCTCAGAGGGAACAAGACGACTGACCTCGCCGACTTTCAGCTGGTGGAAAGGCCGTTGTGAACACCTCCTCCGTCACCGATGGCGAGGCCGTTATCAAGACTGCTGTCGACAACTTTGGCACCGTGACCATCCTCATCAACAACGCCGGTATCCTTCGGGACAGAGGGTGCGTTTTCTTCTTGTCCGACCTCCGGAGCTTCTTCTTCCTTCCATGTTCTCGCGGGCTGATATGGTCTTCTTTCTATCAGTTTCAAGAATATGACTGACAAGGAATGGGATCAAATCACCGAGGTTCATCTGCACGGCGCTTTCGCGTGCACCAAGGCTGCCTGGCCCATCTTCCGCAAGCAAAAGTTTGGTCGTGTCATTAACACTGCTAGCGCTGCTGGTATTTACGGTCAGTACCACTATGATGATGTCATCCATTCCTTTCCGGCACACTTGAGCTGAACTCCTTCGCTATGGTAGGCAACTTTGGCCAGGCAAACTACAGCGCTGCGAAGATGGGTCTTATCGGTTTCACCAAGACTCTTGCTCGCGAAGGTGCCAAGTATGGCATCAAGTCGACTGCCATCGCGCCCGTATGTGACTTTTTTTTTACGCTTCCTTGTCTCTCGGACGGATGATGCTAAAAACAAGATCAAAACTAGTTCGCCGCGTCGGCCATGACTGAGACCGTTATGCCCCCGGATATGCTCAAGAACATGAGTGTAAGCGCATCCCCACCTCGTTTCCGATGATGGATTTCAAAAAGCTGACAGAAATTCTGATTTTGATTTTGATTTTTTAGCCCGACTTTGTCGCACCCTTCGTCGCTGTCTTGTGCCACCCTGATGCGCCTGATGCTTCTGGCAAGGTCTTTGAGATTGGCGCTGGTTTCGTTGCTGAGCTTCGATGGGAGCGAACGGATGGTGCTGTCTTCAAGACCGATGCTAGCTTCACTCCCTCTGCTGTTAAGCAAAAATGGGCAGAGGTTACTGACTTCTCGAAACCCTACTAGTACGTGAATGACTCGTGTCTTCCTGGGTTTTGAAGCTCATTTGGGATATCACTCGCTACTCTCTCTAGTCCTGAATCTGTGACCGATGTTGACTCTGCTGTAAGCCCACGTCGTTTGTTACTTTGTATCACGAGAAAGGAACTGACGTCTGCATATAGGGAAAGCTCGAAACTGCTAAGAAACTCCCTCCCAACCCCCAGTCATCCCCTGAAGTCCGCTTCGATGGCCAGACTGTCATCATCACTGGTGCAGGTGCTGGTCTTGGTCGGGCGTACGCTCTCATGTATGCCAAGCTTGGCGCTAACGTCGTTGTGAACGATCTCAATGAGAAGGGAGCCAACAGTGTAGTTGAGGAGATCACCAAGGGTGAGTGATCTCTCCCGTCCTTGCTATAACATCTCTTAACGACCTTATATTGTAGCTGGTGGCAAGGCTGCTGCTGCTATCTGCTCGGCTGAGGACGGTGACAAGATCGTCGCTGTTGCTCTCGAAAAGTTCGGTGGTGTCCACGTTCTTGTTGCAAATGCTGGTATCCTCCGAGACAAGTCCTTCCAGTCTATGACCAAGCCTGAGTGGGATATTGTCCTTCAAGTCCACCTCCGGAGCACCTACAAGTGCGCCAAGGCTGTTTGGCCCATCTTCCAGAAGCAGAAGTATGGTCGTATTGTGAACACTTGCTCGCAAGTCGGCATCTGTATGTTCGATTTCTTGTTTATAGTTGGCTGCAGTTTTGCTAACTAGGATGTGTAGACGGTAACTTCGGTCAGGCCAACTACTCGACCGCGAAGGCTGGTATCATTGGCCTCACCAAATCTCTCGCTATCGAGGGCAAGAAGTATGGTATCCTTGCCAACGTCATCGCACCCTCCGCCGGTACTGCTATGACTAGCACCGTCTGGTATGTCTCTTCGACGTCTTTTCATTTCAGTCCAAAAACTGAAAGCTTTCCAATAGGCCCCAGGAGATGGTAGACGCCTTCAAGCCTGACTTCATTGCTCCTGTTGTTGGCTACCTCACAAGCAATGATAACATCGAAACCACTGGTTCTATCTTCGAAATCTTGGGTGGCTGGGCTGCACAGACCAGATGGCAGCGCACCAATGGACATGGCTTCCCCCACAACAAGCCATTCACACCCGAGGATGTCATTGCCAAGTGGAAGGAAATCACTACCTTCGGTAAGTTTCATTCTTTCTGCAATTCCGTGGCATGTCTCTAACGATGTGGTCTTTAGACGAGCGTGCAAGATATCCTACGAGCAGCGGCGAATCGTTGGAGCAGGTCATCGCCAACTTCAACAACGTTGAGACCGTCAAGGCTAAATTGTAGATTACCTGTACTGTGCCACCTCGTTGGGTTTAACATGTAGCATTTTGTAGATACTATCATCATCTTTCTGGCTCCTTGCTTGGATTAATATCATTCTTTTCCATCTATTTCTCGCGGAGTACATTTCACAAGGATAGTTTGTTGATGTACGTCAGTCGCCACTAATTAGATCCGTACGCGTTGATCGTGCCCATTCATGTGATTGTTCTCAGCTTCACGAATATCACTGCTTCGACACTCATGTGCGCTGTTTTCAGACTACCCTTCTCTTAACGCCATCATGGTTTCGTTTACCGACCCCAAGGCTTTCGCCGACCCAGAAGACTCTGCCCTCGTCGCTGAGGCCAAGAAGCACGTCGAACCACCCGTCGAATACAACTACACCGAGGTGTGGGGTAGTCTGACATCGTGGCGTAGAACGTTAATTGAACGCCAATATTGTTTCATTTCATATCCAGCGGGATGTCATTCTCTACAACCTAGGCATTGGAGCCACAGAGCAGGAGCTGCAGTGGACCTTTGAAGCGCACGACCAATTCGCTGCTTTGCCCACTTTCGGGGTTATTCCACAGTTCCCTTGCAGCACTGGTATTCCATTGGACTTTTTGCCCAATTTCAATCCTGTAAGTTTCAAGAGAACTCTTGGGACGTTGATTGCAGTATTGACGATCCGTGCCATAGGCTAAACTTCTTCATGGTGAGCAGTACTTGAACATCAAGGCTCCCATTCCGGTCAGCGGCTCGCTTGTCAATGAGGCGAGGTGCGTTACCTCTTCCGTCCGGGTATTACCTTCTGCAGGAATCCACGTTGATTGCCTGCTAGGATATTGGAGGTTCTGGATAAGGGCAAGGCCGCTGCAGTGACCATCATTATCGAGACTAAGGACAAGCACACCGGTCAGCTCATCTTTGAGAACCAGTCCACCGTCTTCATCCGAGGGTCCGGCGGCTTTGGCGGAAAGCGGGTCGGAAAAGGTTTCGTGGTTGAATATTCACCCCGCTATCCATCTATCTTGCTTAACCCGAATCCTTCTCTTAGATCGTGGAGCAGCCACCGCTGCGAACGCGCCTCCCAAACGTAACCCTGACGTTGTGGTCGAGGAGAAGACGACCACCCTGCAAGCGGCGCTATACAGGTGATTCTTCGGAATGCCCTTTTCCTGCTCATTACTTTATCCTGATGCCTCGTTTGTTCTCTTCCTTGTCAAAGATTGAGCGGGGACTACAACCCACTCCACGTAAGTGTTCTTTATGTCCGTGTCGCGGTCCGTCATTTAACAAGTAATTTCCGAACTTGTTGCAAAAAAAAACAGATCCAACCCGAGTTTGCTGCTATCGGCGGGTTTGACAAGCCCATCTTGCACGGGCTTTGCTCCATGGGTATCTCTGCGAAGCACGTCTTGAAAACGTTCGGCCCGTACAAGGATATCAAAGTCCGGTATGTCCTCCACACATTTCATACATACCTTCTTGATTCATTTTCTTTTCGTTCATATCAAAAACCACGACTTGACACGACGACTGATCGGGATTCTTCTGTCAATGTAGATTCGCGGGAGTCGTCTACCCCGGTGAAACGATCGTGACGGAGATGTGGAAAGAAGGCAACAAGGTCATCTTCCGTACGTCTGGTCTTTCCCCAGATCCCAGGTCCTGCTGTATACTGAGAGGTTTATGCCGTTTTAATAGGTGTCAAAGTCAAGGAAAGGAACTCGATCGCATTGTCTTCCGCCGCCGTTACGTTGGAAGATTCTTCGAAGGTCAAGCTCTAGAAATCTGATTCCCGTTATGATGTTGTATGATGATTTTATCATTCGGAATAGATGGGTTTCCCGTATTTTACGACAAGGTCCATAACGGATCGATTAGAAGAAATATTTGAAAGCATAATTATCAGAAAGGGTATCATTAGCGACATTGTGTGAGTACGCCAGAAGGATCAGTGCCTATGGATGCGTTAGAATATGCGACGAACGTGGAAAACTATGACGGGCTATTTACCTGGATAAAACCAGAAGGTAACAGCAAGGATCACATAGAGACCTTGAAACATCGGCGTCAGTTGCTGTGACAAGCGGGGGAGGTACGAAGCTGCATACACATGAGAATAAATCCTTCGAGCCAGTTTGACTTCCCGTCCTGAACCACATAGTTCACGGTAAGGACTATGGGGGAAGGAGTGAGCACATGTGGTAGTCGCTGATTTCGGGAGATATGTTTACCTGAAAGGAAAAGAGCAACCGACTCGTACGGGTCGAACAGCAAGGTGAGGGGCTTTCCAAGTATCCAGCCGAGGGTGACAACAAATCTGAGCAAGGTAATGTTCAGTTCAAATACGCTTTCATTGGATTGGAATCCGTCAAGACTCACGGAATGACGAAGAGGGCAATTTGCTGATAATGATACTTTATTAGAAAGGGCTACATGATCTGCATGGGCTGAATGACTCACTATGCTGGATCCAACGGCAACACCCAAAGACAGGGTCAACTTATCCTTAACAGACACGGTGACAGCAGTAAGATGTTCTAATGATTAGCTGGCCGATCAGCAATCGTTTTAGGGAGAAAAGTATCTTGCCCGACCTGCAGCATTTCCGACGATGGGAAGCAAGATCATTCCAACAAACTCTTTGCTGAGCTTTCCTGATTCCGTGACTCCCTTGATGGAATCTACCAGCCATTCTGCAGTTACTGCGACGAGCTGGAAAGCATGCGAACGCCGAACGTCAACCAAGGTTTCGAAAAAAAACCGTGGAGCAAGCTATGAACGTACCACGGTGACAATGGCTAGAGCACCGATAGAGACCCATAGATTCATACAAGGCATTTCAATTTCAACCTCTTCTTCAACCGTGCCTTCTTCGTTCGCAGCAGTCGGAGGTGCACCCTTCTCCTTTGAAAAAGGATTCGCTTTGCCGATTTTCCTCGAGAGTCGGGCGAGCTGCCTCTTCTTGTCAGCATGATAACTGGTCGATTTGAAGATGTGGTCCCCTGTGTCGGCGTAGAGGTTCGAATGTGAAAATAGCTGGAAGAAGAGGTATGCGATATAGACTGTTGATCGTCCGTTAGATACCTGAACCATAGTGCATGGAAAAGAAAGAGGCTACTCACTGACTAGTAAGATGATCGCTACACCATGGCTAACAGAGAGGATATAAGTGGCTTCTGTCGAGTCATCGAGTTCGGGGACGGAGAAATGGAAAGCTGCTGGAAGCAGGACGGCTATTACGCTAACAGTTAGCAGAGATGAGTTGAGTTGGGTTGCGCCTGGTGTTACTCTCGAATTAGAATCCCGACTAGAAGGTAAGCCAAAGGCGAAAACCCACTGATTCCAAATCCTTGTTCTGAAAATCGCGTCCCTCCAGCAAAAAAGCACATCCCGAGAACGAGCACTGCCAGACGACTTAATCAGCGAAGACCAAAATCAACATGGATATGAACTTACAGAGGTTGCTCAGAATAGATCCTACCACTTATCGTCGAGGATGGGAGTTAGGATACATCTTTGAAGTTGAGGACAGGTAAAAATTCCTTACAGGACGCTTGGACAATACGCAATTCACATTTGACGAGGGCAATAATCTGAAAGAGTTGAATAAGTCGACATATTTGTTAGCTCGCAATTGACTTACCGCAACAATAAGTTCGACACTATTCAGCGAAACTGTAAGAATGCAAATCCACAGGCTTATTGTTAAGAGGCTTACGCATTTCCCTGGTATATACAGATCAGCGAGGTCTTCGGTCATGTAACGTAATTCTTACCAGTGTGGCGTTCATCAACCCAGCTAACGTCTGACCCACCCGCAGCGATAGTTCTTCAGTAGCAAAGCCAAGCAGCTAAGAATCGTGTATGCTTGGTGAGCGGCAGTGGCCTAGTTTACCATAGAGCCAACGTGCTCACCTTAGCTAGAGGTATGATGGCAATAAAAGAAACTGTGGAGCACTGCGTCAGGATGCAAACTGCGCGTTGATAGGCAGCACAACTCACAGACGAAAATTAGGGTATCTCTGGAACTAAACGAGTGAGGGAGGGCAAAGTTAAGGGCCCACTGCACGAGAATATTAGTTGCTAGCAACAGTTGATAGGTAAAAGACGACGCACAGAAACGGGTATAAAAACGAGCAAGACATTCAGTTCTATCGAAGTTCAAGTTCAGTAAACACTCCAATTCCCATTAAAGACCAAATAAAAACGCACTCGAGCAAAGCAAAAACGCCTTAATACTAGCCAAGACAGTCGGCTCTTCGCCAATCGGTTTTGACGGCGTCATCATCTCCAGCGTTCTCCTCCGAATATCGGATAACCTCGAACTCCTCCTCGGCTGCGCAGTCCTCCCAAGGTCGTCGGTTACAGCTGTCGTTTGCGCAGAAACATACGCATGTCTATCATCTTCCCCGACTCTGGGGGAGTGGAGGGGCGACTCCACAAGCTCTCCTGGGGGGCTGTTGGAGTGGCCTACAGTCGTCGACTCTCTTGAGTGGCCATACGATAGGCCTGCAAGATCAACCTCGATCAGAAATCCCACCCTATGCATATAAGGTATACATGCTCCCCACCTATAGACATGTCCTTGAGATTGAGCAAGAGGAAAGAGAGGAGGGAGTTGGGGAAAAGGTTAGAAGCGTTCAGGTTTGTGTACAGCCCCCGAAACCGAACCGATTATATGCGCAATTTATACTTAGCTCTGGCCCGATGCTTCGAGGTTGCAAGATGGCGAAAAGCTATTTTAAGAACCGCTGTGTAACGGGTTCCTGCCCCCATGAATGATTGCGTCCACCGTCGTCGTCATCGGCCATTCGACCGGCGTACCTAGACTCCACTGATGTTTTCCCGTTTCAAACGAGGACGTCGTCTACGCACACCCTGGTTGCACGCGCCGCTCGAGTGAATGCAGGAGGCGTTCATTCAACACCGGGAGGTCAGGCCTCAGGTCCAGATTCCAGTCGCGCTCCGGAAAGCGGTAATTTCCAAGTACGTATTGTGTGCTCGACAGCATTGCTATTTCTGGCGTCGCACAGGCTTGAGAAGCGAGGTGAAAGGACTGCGCACGGCGACAGGGCTGAACAACCGTCCATTATTTTCTGTCAGCAGGTACCACTTTGTTAACAGCTCCAGCAGTTTGAGGAGATCCAGAAACTGCAGCTGTCCGCAGGAGCACAGGAATTTCAGAGTGTCATTCTCGGAGACGGAGAGGCATCGCCGAGGGAGGGGTTGGACGTCGGCCCCACGTCGTCAAGGATATACGACAGCGTCGAAAGAGGCTCTAAGGAAGTCATGAGAGTGTTCGAGCAAACCAGATCCGGGGCGGGTCGACTGGGTCAAGCTCCGAGCCAACGACAGTGGCGCCTTCACTCTCCTAGTGGCCAAGGCCAATTACGATGCGTAGTATAAAGACGGTTGGTATTAGACGGTGTAGAGTAGATTGGAAGCCAAGAAAGAGAGAACGAAGGGAACCGAGCGGCGAAATATTTGTACTCTCGTCATGCCAAGAACAACCCTGGTTAAACACCAACGCCAAGCGCATTCCAAGACCATTTGCAAAACAGCCATCTCATTTTATTTTTTTCAGTCGAGTGGGACAACCGTAAGTACCAGTAAGCAACGTCAGTAACTAGTCGATGGAGGTGTATGCTACGATGTATATAAATGTGTGTATGGCCCTTGAGTGGTAGGTAATAGATAAAAATACAAGGAGGAAAAGGATGCGTCGATGGTAAGTAAGTAAGCCAAGAAAAAAAGCGAGATGTGCGAGAGCGAGAGATGAGTGAGTAGGGGAGAGATATATAGCACATACACAGATAAGTTAAATGGTGGATATAATCAGTACCGTTGCAACCGTGAACACGAAAACCTTTTGTCCCGAAACGTGAGAGAGTAGAGAAAGCGTAAATCATCAAAAAACGACCACAAAACCAAGACCAAAAGAGAAATAGAAAAGGATTCCAAAGCGCTGCCCGGCGGATGCGTGCTTTTGCGTGTGCCCGTGATCGAGTCGTTACAATTTTGAGGGATAATGTATAGGGTATGAGGGGCGCTCCACCAACCATGGTGGTGGTGAAGTGCGTTCTTGAAATTAGCGCAGGGCATCACGGCTCAAGCGCATCGTCGAGGCCAAATAATTATTCCGTGCTCATCCTTGGTATGCGAACGAGACGGCTCCATACAAGCCATCCTCGCGACCGAGCATTCCGAATCCATGGAGAATCTAAGGAAGAAATGGAAGACGTCTTAGCATGATATTTAAAACTTTAACTCGAGAAACGTAAACTCACCTCCATCTTCCTAGCGTGCCATCCAACTCCACTGCTAACATTTCCGTTCGCATCAGAGAGCTTCTCCATCTCAACACGGAATGGATGATCGGGAGCAAGATCCCTCCTCAGCACCGCACCGCCCTCCGCGGCCACCCACGAGCTGGCGGTGTCGACATACCATCCGCGGCCGCCCTTGCTGCGGACAATACGCCAGGAACCGGCACCCGATCCCAAGTTACTGAGCATCGTTTTCGAGAGCTCGATAACACGAAGTCGTGTAGGAGCTGGCTTGGGGACAGCTGCCGCCGTAATGCTGAACGTAAAGGGTGGCGTGCACAAGGGTCTGATGATATCTGCGTGGAGCGACATGGAGGCTTGTCGAGGTGGAGCGCGATCGAGCTCAGGAGATGTGTTGATCAAAGTCAGGACCTCCACGTTGGGTGCCTTGGCCTTGACGAAGGCGGTGATAGCCTTCAACTCGACGTTGGGAATGTGAGAGAGACCGAGGGATCGGAGTTTAGGGAAAGGTTTCGCTGCGGCAAGGATCTCCTTGGTGAATGGAGCGCTCGACATATCGAGATAGATGAGCTCGCCGTTGACGAAGGCAGGGGCTTCGGTAACAATGGCTCGAAGGTCCTCCTCGGTGAGAGGCGAGACATAGGTCATATCACCATAGAGGTTGAGCTCAGTGAGCTGCTCGGTGACTGGAGAGTCGACCAGGAAATTCTTGATGCTTTCGCTGGTGAGCTTGATGCATCGAGCCATGGCAAGAGACTCGAGTCGAAGAGTAGGAGAGGCAGCAAGACTGTCAAGGATCTCTGATGTGATGCGAGTACCCGACAAGTCAAGGTGGGTGAGATGAGAAAATGCAAGGAGGAACGGTCCCAGGTAGCGGGGCAAGATCGACTTGACACCACGCAGGCCAAGTCGCCTCATACCAGGGAAAGAGACAGGCTCAAAGTGAAGAGCAGCACGAGCCGCGCGGCTACGGCGAGACTCTTCGTCCTCATCATCTCCGCTGGACTCAGCTTCAGGAGGTAGAAGGTGAGTCGAGACGAATTCAGAAAAGGCATTCACAAAGACTGCGCTAATGCATCCAGTGAAGTCAACAGCCTCCAGATCCTTGCATTCTCTGCGACGCTCTCTGTCCTCTTCCTCAGTTCCGTCCACATCCATCAAGGCGCGACCCCTAGACTGACGTCCTCTTCCACCTGACGGAGCACCGCGAAGGAACAGCTCGTTGAGAACTGGGAGGGTCAATGCGCCGTCCATATATTCGGTTGCTCCAAAGGCCGTGAGGTTGGGTAGTTCCTATGCAACAAATGTGTTACCACGCTTTGACCAGCGGCTAAAAAAATAAATAAAACATACCTTTAGAACGGCTTGAACTCGGTCACCAGTCACAAAGCGACTGTTGACACCTTCGTCAATAGAACGACGCATTCCGATCGTGCGGAAGTGATTAAAATCCAAATGGCGCACATAGCGTCCAGGGCGAGGGTCGTTGGGAGAAGGGACTAGAATATTGCATCATTAATGATGGGAAGGCGCAAATAGTGCGCAATGGTACTCACCATACATCCCAGGCGCACGTTGGTCCATGGCAGTTTGGAAAGCGTCGCTGATCGAGCGCACAATTTTCCAGCGGGCAGGGGACTTGCTCTTGGGGCGGAGTCGCCTGGGGCTGGGGTTTCGAGAGGGGATCGGGGACAGCAAGTCGACCGAAATAGCGTCTTCGGGGAGGTCGAGCTGGGTGTCGATGAAGAGCGACTCCTCGAGGCGGCGGGCCTCTTCCTTTTCGACCTCGGAGGCAGCGGAAGCGATGGCGACATCGGTCGCGGCTTTGATGGTCACGTCCATAACATTGTCGACGGACTCTTCCTCGTAGTTCCAGGCGATCTGGTCGACGAGGGCGAGCCATGTGCGAGGGAGCCGAACCTCGAGTCTGGGGTGAGGTGAGATGCAAGTCGGGAGATCGAGTCAAATATGAGGCGCACCTGTGCCACAACCAGGGCTTAGCCGCTTCGTACCATCCGTGATTCAACAGGCAGCAGTTTGCGAGGGTATGGCGACTGTCTGCCTCTGACCAGCTGGCCGGCGGGACAGAGGAGGGGTGGCCTGTGGGGATGCCGTTGGACGGGATTATCGGGTCCAGGGACGACTCCTGGGGCGGGAGGCCGGCCGTGAAGACTTGCGCACAGATGGCATAGAGGATTTCTGGGGGGAATTCAAAGGTAGTTGCACTGGACATTCAAATAGCAGGGTAGTTTTGGCAGGAGAGGATTGAGGGAAGCCGGTGGAGCAAGCAAGGAAAGAGGAAGGCCAAGCGGTTTTATATTCCCCCGCCCCGTTAGTCACTGCCCGGTCTTGCCTTTTCCGGAATGTTTGTCGACAATCTCGAACAAGAAAAAGCACCGGTGGCCGGATCTTGCGGGTCCCTGACACAAACGTGTCATAATTTCGCTCCGGGACTGACGAAAAAACAATTCAAAAAGGCGCAACACCCCTCTGATGGTCTGTTCTGGCTCCCAGCAACACCACATAACATACTGGCGATTCCTAGACGAAAATCCACGCCCGGTACAAAGGTCATGGGATCACCCCGGGCGGCACATGATCGCTAACATATTCGGGCTCGCGGCCTCGCTCCTTGCTCAATACTCGCCAAACTCGCCTCGTTCCCGTGACAAGCTATTGATGTTCCTGGAACTTCATCGTACACTAGCCATTGAACGTTCGCCTCCCTGGATCTTGGTTCTTCCTTGCCAGAAAACAGTCGAACCCTGTTTCTCGTCGATCTCGTGGCGCCGATTTCTCTCCCTTCATCGAGCTGGTATTTTTGGGAACAGGGCTCTCGGATAAATGGCTTCATCACCTGGTGTCCATCTCGACGGCTTTGCAGTTAACCTGGAGCTTAACATCACTTTTGTCGTGATGTGCCAAGGCCCGAACTTGATCTATTCTTTGGGGGAGGCATGCGATCGCATGGTACTAGCCCATCTATCCGTAAACCTTGGCTCTTACCTCGGATCGTCTTCTCATGCTCTCAAGTTGAACAGCTTCTGCGAACACGCCCCACGCGTCAATAATAACTCTGGCACCAACGCCAAAATATCACGCCAAAAACTCCTCATACAGAGTAAGCATAGACCCCTTACCGTGGACCAACGGAAATGACCCCCGTCAACTTCGCCCCTTCCCATGCACCTCCCTTTTTTCCATCAAACACCCGGCAAACACACCCTCGCTTTACGCGACCCCAGCGGGCGTCTCTCTCGGCTGCGCGATACGCGTGTATTATTCCAGGCTCGAGGACGCTTAGATCTCTCATGTGGTACAACCCAATCAAAATTGGTACGTTCTTCGTCATACTGACGCCTTCTCAACCACCAGGCCCTACGTACCTTCCTGAAGCTTCCTGAGTCTTCCAAAAGCTAGTATGTAGCCTCACCCCCCTGATGATCACAACCGAGTGGCACCCATTGGCATCTATTCACATTGGTTTAATTCTGTCCCGTTTCCCAGCTGGATCCATCCATATGTTGGGTTATAGACTACCCCGCACCAATAGGCAGCTCCGCTGTCAAACATTCCCCACAGCCTCCGCCGCCCAATCCGCCGCACTCAACAGGTTCCGTCGGCCTAGGATGGGTAGAAAACGGATCTAGATCGTCGTTTCACCTCTGCTGAGCTTCGCTCGTATGTCACAGTGGACCCGTGACCTTTGTCTTCCCCAACATGAATAGGCTTGGTATTGCTGATGGACGTGTACATCTACTGCGAGGGTTGTGTCTCCCTTAGCCTACGCCCTCGCCTGGGCCTTCTCCTTCACATGACCCTACCAGTAAGTAAGGAACCTTGCCGTCATCGTACAGCTGAAACGTTCAACTACAGCTATTGTATTCTTCTCGGGATTGCCATGCACGTTCGACCTTCTGGGGTGTACTAGGCTTTGGGCGTCTCCACGGCAAGCCCAATTTAAATTCCGTGGCATCTCCGGACCGTATGGACTGAATTGAATGTGCCTGTCCGAGTCAGTTTTTGGTTCCACCTTTGTCGACGTCGGCCAAGACGTCTATTCCGACGTCAGTGGATAGACCTCACATGAGAACCCCATGTAATCCCGAGTGGATGGATGACAAGCTTTCGTAGTCATCGATCATCTCCAAGTTTTGCGTTTCGTAGGTTCCGTCCGTGGGTGTCCGACCGTCCGTTCATACGTCCGCCCTGCATTTTCTGGAGTTTGAAACGCTCCGACCGCACTGCTGCATTATGGAGGTTGCATTCGTCATTACGCCGCTGCAGTCGCTTAGATTTTATATCAGGTGCTTCTCTAGGTGCGATTCAGGCCTTCTGACTTATATATACACTCAAACTACCGACAAAGCGACGCTTGGCAGAAAGTTATTCAAGAACTACGGGCAGAAAAATTGGTACTCATCTTCAATAGCATGCTCTACTCCACCTCCATGGACATCTGCACAACTCCCATCCTTGCGTCGATGTCGGACGGTCGTCATCGGACTTTCGGCTGGAAAAGTCGAAGGTGGCGTCGCCGCGCCATCAAAGAACGTATGTATATATGACATAGCCATCGGTCCTTGCTATGCTATGCCGGACTGGTACAAGGGAAGGCCTCGACTGACTACAGAATCACAGTAAACCCTGTGACTATCAAACGGAACATAGAGACTTATTCCTATTTTAGCTGGCAGGATTTGCAGGTATAAAAGGTGGACACGCACAAAAACCCTTGCGAGTACCCGCGAAGACCCAAACGCTATTCGGTTCCCCAAAACTTCGACTTCGGTGGCCCATTCAAGATCAAAGCCTTACCACCAAAAATTCTAAAAGGCAGCTTCCTGCGCGCTTCATCATCGTTAAGAAGATGAATGTTGACAGTCAAACTTGGCCTGACGCAAAACCCTGACTGACCGTGATCGGCTGATCAAGGGTCCTGTGTGTGGATCGTTCCCTGAAGTCATCGAAATCTGGACTTTCGCAAATAGCACGTCTTCACCAATCACGAATGCCGAGGGGTTACGCGTTACATACATGCTCGCGAAAGAAGCTGAATGAGGAGATCTCGGCAAAACGTAGGTTCTGTCTTATTTTTGTTGCATGCAAAGTCAAGAAGTACAACAACAACAACAAGCTATTGGCCATTGGACAGACATGTGTGTAATGGGGGTGCAAGTTAAAATAGCCAGCGATCAGCGCGTCGAACGCAGCTCCTTGCGGTCTCGAGAACTTGGGAAAATGGAGGGATATTATTAGAGCACGAACCGGAAACGCAGTTCTTCCGTGGACGTCGTGCAGCGAACGTCGTGTAGGGACACCCAGTAGGAAGGAACAACCCAAGAGAAACGAAGCTGTCGCGCAGTCAGTGAATCACGAGCGAACGTAATACTCGTACTGCTGGAACATCCAGATAAGCGAGGTAGCTGATAGGTTCGGGCTCTGAGTAAAAAGATTTTGTTGCGGGTTGACTGGAGGAATTATCACGTACTGGAGACTATACAAGGGCTCAGAACGCCGGCGTTGATCTTCGCACTTTTGAAGATGAGCAACTCGGAGGAGAAATGCCCGAATGCAATGAGGTAAGTGAACAGGGCCATGTCATACAGACTAAAGGGGTGAGGGGAGAGAAGAAGGTGAGTCGGAGGTTTGGAACTCCAGTACGGAGGTCACGTACGCTTTGTTGTTGATGTTGTAGGCGGCGTAGAAACGTACGACAGCCGAGGTGAGCGTCCATACGGCAAACGTCCTGGCCTGAAGCGGCGTCACTGAAGGAGAAAGAACCTTAGAATTGGCCGCAGCCATGTGGAGGTGGAGAGCGCGCACCGACGGCGGTCTTGTCATAAATTCTTTTGGTGAGTTTGAGCGTCAGGAAGTTTTGAAGCGAATTGAAGACGGCGGTCGTTGCAACGAGCAGCTGCCAGTATCCGAGCCAGCCCTCGGACTGAGGAAGGTCTAGAACACGTTGAGCCACAATATGACGCGTCCTGGCGGCGACTTACAAGGAATAATACGGTCGAGCATGGGGAAGACAGAGGAGAGAGCGTAATAGGACGTGGCAACCATGGATCGTCTCTGCCTGCAGCAGTGTGCCTGGTGATGGGATTTGTCATCAAATGTAATAATTGCTAACAAAAGGGCCCCGAAATTCAGGAACGCGAGAGGAGGAGGAAGTTTGGAGCTTGCCAGTTGGCGCTGTCGTCGTCGTTGTTACGGGATGCAATGGCGGCTCTGCTTCAGACAACGATGAGCGTCGACGAGGATGTGCGCAGACCGCCGTCCATACGCTCCGTCACCTCAAATATCAGCGTGGCAAGCGGCGTCAGTCTCACGCGAAAAGCCAGAATAAGGCCACGCTCCCGCACCGTCACAGGCGCAAGCTCGACGCGGCCTGAATTCGGCTCAGAGCTTCCCTACTAGGTGGCGTGGCGGTGCCACCCCTTATTCCTTGCTTCAGCCACAGCTCCTGACTCTGCTGCTTATTTTAGTTGCCATCCAATCGTAAAGAAATACATAGCACCAGTTCGTCAAAAACAAACACCAAATTGAAAAACACAGACATCAACTAAAGAAATAGTATAGAAGTAGATTGGATACATTCAGTTAGCAAACAGGCCGTCAAGGAAACACAACAACGAACAGCTTGAGGCCAACTTTGCTCCTGAAGCAAGGATACCGAGACAATGTTACTGCTAAGAAAGGCAGAAGCATGGCAAAGTAAGGGCTCTCACTTCGGTTTCAAGTTATACAATAATCTACTCTCGGGCTTGAAAGGGCTTAGGGGGTTCGCCGTAATGCCCACAACTTCTGAATATGCTTCTCGACTGCTGCTGAGACTCCCTTCAGACTTCTTAACCGCGCTCGCTGGCGCACGCCTGCAGCGTGCTCGCGCTCGCGCATTGGAAGCAGGAGAGTTGCACAAGCGGAGAATGACTTAATATAGGCGTTGAAAGCAAACAAGTACATCGTCATGTTTTATCCATAAATAGAAATTTTATCTATAAAAGGAAGACTTCTGACATGGGAAAGCCTTGCTGAAGCAAGGAACCTCGACAAGCAGCTCAGCCAGGAACCCGAACCCCTCCCCCAGCCCCCAGAGCTGCCCCAAATGCCGCCAGCTCGTCAGCTCAACGCCCCCCACGACGGCCACAGCTCCGCCACGCCGAGCTCCCAGAGCACAGACCTGGCCGCGGCGGAATCGACCTTCGTGAACCCGCAGTTTTCGCCGGTTCTTGGCGCGATGGTACGCGTCTCCAGCCTGCGTTAGAGCGCTGCTTAACACTAACCTGTTTGACGCGAACAGCCAACAAAAGCTAGTCTTACACCGAAATCAAGTCTCCCCATCCGCACTCGCTACCAGCAGCCACCCTCCGCCTTCTCTCGCGATCCTTCCCTGGTGCCCAATGTCCGAGATTCAGTGTCCACCCAGCAGTCGGCAACATCTTCATCGCTTTACCCCCTATCGTCCTCGACGGCCTCTGCCCCGGAATCGCCACCATCACCTCGATCCCTGACGGAACAGCTCGACCACCTCGACCCCGTCCACTTTGACGCAGAGATGGATGGCGGACCAGAGTTTGACAACGACGATGTAGCTTATCGTCTTCAGCTTCTGGTCAAAAATAACTACTTTCTCCCTCCGGCACACTCGAAACCGTCGCCGTCTGATTTCGCAGCACTTGCCGCCAGCTCTGGCCAGAAGAAACAGTCAAAGGTGTCGGCCCCCGCTTTCCTGGACCTCTTCCGAGTAGTGAAGCCTAAATCAAAACCTACAACCCCCACTGGGTCGCCTCATTTCGATGCCCCAGCACCCATGCTGAGGGCCACCTCGGATTCTATAACCGACCCACATCCGGCGAGACAGCAGCAGCCAAGAACATCGTCGCAGCTTCCTCGCAATCCAGCGAGGCCGGCGTCGAGAGGGAGGGTGGTGGTTGTAAGGGAAAAGATGGGAGATATTGCGGTAGCGGCCAAGCAAGCCGAACAAGACTTGAAAAATAAAGGCGTTCGACTTGACCAAATTCCCCAACCGGCCAACCAGGACATCCTAGACGATGTTATCGATCCAACCGATGCAGTCGACGTTCCGCTGCCTTCCGCTTCTTATCCGTTCGCGGTACAAGCATCTGCTTTGCATGGGCTGGGGGTGCAAGATTCGTTAGGTGCTGATGTTTTGGCCGACCGATTGCCACCACCGAAGAGTCCCAATCCGTCTGGAAATTATGAACTCGATATCGACTGGAGGAAGGCTTTGTTGCACCAAGCCGTTCATCATTCCCTCGACAACACTCCGGATGCTTCAACGTTCTCTCATGCCGTTGACGTCTCGACCCCTATTCCATCCCCGAGATTGAGATCCAAATCCGCTGCCCCGTCGCCGTCCCCATTCGCTGGACAGCTATTTGGAGGGCGCAATGGTGGTCCCATTCCCGCACTTCCTGTTTTAACGAGGTCATCACAAGACAGACCAAGGGCAAAACTGCCTTTGACGCTGAACGGAACTCCAAGAGCTACTGCTCTGGATACCTCCGGCGAATCAAGAACCTCTAGCTGGCTCCCTGCCCGGGTGAACACTCCATGCGAACCTCTCACTCCATTGACCCCTCCACCACGCCGGCAACTTGTGGGCGCCCTTTTCCAATCTATTTCTCAGACCGATCTTGGAACACCCGAGAGTGAACCACGGGAACAGCAACGATCCCAGAGTAGTGCATCTTATCACGCCTTGCGACGGGCAAAATCTTCACCAATGTTAGCGGATTCCGAGCCTCTCTCAAGGCGCACCTTCGCCATGACACCACCTCCGCCCGTCCCAGCCTCCGCTACAGGATCCCGGGTCGTGTCAGCAAGGACTACAATGTCATTTGACACTGTTCGAGATCATTTCGATGCCGCCACGACATCTGAGTCGGTGTACTCCGATGACTTCGTTTACGAAGATAGCATTGCTCCTCGTCACTCGCTCACACTTTCAGCAGTCATCGGTCGTCCGTCTCTTTCTGCGTATTCCCAAGACTCCCTTTCGTCACCCACAACGTCTGCGTTCCAAGAAATGCTCAATCGGCCAGCCGGTTACCAGTCAGCGTCTTCCTCAAGTAATCCTAATTCCAGGTCCCGTTCCAACACCGAACAGCGTGCTCCCTACGAGACGCACCCAGGTTTCCCTCGCGAATCAGCGCTATCTCCCCCTCCTCGAATGTCGTCTTCTCTCGCTCATGTCGCCCTCCCGCCTCCGCCACGACCTCGGCGATTCGTACGCCCCGTGTCCATTGATTCCATCGATTCTACCGAACCTGGCTCTCCCACTCTTGATGGTGACGATACACTCCAATTGAACGAGCCTGAGCCTACCACCCCTCCTGTACCCGTTATGGAATTGCGAGGCCATGGTTTATCCCTCGACATTCCAAGACACCATATCCCACCATCAATTCGTTCTGCACCAACCACTTTCTCTCCTCCCTCTTTCTTCGACACCATCCAAGCCCAACCAAACGCAATGGACGATTTGGACGAGTCGTCAGATGAGGATGATGACGACGATATTGTTGATGAAATGCGGCATCACCCATTACCACTCCCGCCTCTCCACTCCCTGCCTGATACCAGCAGGACAAGGACGACTTCGGTAGCCTCTGCTCCTGTTCCGCGGGCCGCTCTGATGAAGTTTGGGAACCACTCGACGCCTTATGTGAGTGGCGGGGGGGCTGAGCCGAAATCTAATATCGCTGGGAAGACGCCGGTTGGGAACGTGGCGCCCAAGGCTCCGTTCTTCACAGAGAGAAAAGCGGATGGGGACCATAGTCCTCCGTCGGCGTACGATTTTTACCGGTATGCGCAAGGCAACCCTCCTCCTAACGCGACTTCGCTTGCGGCTCCCTCGCCCTCGACATCACGGACGAGTCTGGGCGATTCGCAGCCTGGGAGACCGTCGTTTAGTGGGACTGTGGTGTCTGTGAGTTCGCAGAAGGCGCAGGAGTCGATGAAGAAGCTAGATGGGATGTTGTTGCAGCATATGGAGGCTGAAAAGGATACGATTAAGCGGATTGCGACGTCGATGAAGCAGTCGTCTTTGACTGGGCATGGGGAGGCCACGGTGGGCGGTGGGTTGTCGCAGCAGGCGAATGCGAGTCAGGTTTCTGTTAATTCGATACCATCTTCTACCTAGTGAAAGAATTTTTTCTTCTTTCCTGTCTTTTTTTGTAATGATACCATAATGACTACTACTAACTGACATTTTTCCATCCTGTTTGGCTTTCAGTATTACAAGCACAGATATATCATCTTTTTGACCGATCTACAATATTTTTAGCTATCATCTTTCGGCTTCATCTCCACCATTGTCTTTTCCTCTTTTTTCGTCTCGCCCACCCCATACTTGTACTCCACATCTATTTCTCGCTTTCTCCACTATCTAGCTCGGTCGCTTTCTTGATTTATCTCATGATCTTCTGCTTTCATCTGACTCACCTTGCGCTGTGCGTGATTGATATCTCGGTTCTAGCTTCATTCTGCCTCCTGTTCTGTTCACCTCAGTCTATTGGGAAGTTGCTGTAGTCAGACTATTTGGACATTGTAGGTTGGTTCTCACCTGTAACATCTCACTCCTGCAACAAAAACGAAAACATGCTTTTTACAATCTATCAAACAAAATTCGGGTCTGTTTACAGAATTGTCAAAGATATGTAAAGCTTGAAGAGGTACATGGATTGTTAAGCATAATGCATGACAAAGTTAACTTAGTAACTAGGCGGGACAGTATCCCTGTGAACTGAATCAAGATTGCCAGTATCCATCCCAGACGATTGCATATAGCCCGGAGGCCAATACATCGGGAACACATCCCGTGCCTCCCCTACGCACACCCGCCTCGTACGAGGGCTATTGCCACTGGAATCTGGACTCTGAAAGCGATTCGCGAAGAGATCTCCCCAGAAACTTCGGGAGTTCAGATGTCGCGTATGTGCAGTTTCCTTCAGTGGAACATCCCACACAGTTGGTACAAAATGCAAAGCCGATGGCGGGAGATGAATGGTGTATAATTTTGGCCAATAGTCGATGCATTCTTGTACCACCTGCTTCGAAGCCGCCTGGTCTCCAAGGGCGTTGGGGATACTGAGTGTGAGCTCCCGGAGCTGCGGCCACGATTTGAACCGTCGCAGATCTGGATCCATTTGTAAGGCTTTCAAAACTCCCTCTCCTGGCATCTCGACAGTTGTCGAGATACAGAGGTGTGTGATGTTGGTAGTAGCCCTGAACAGGCGTTCGATTGTGCGCGATTCCATGGCCTGCTCTACGGGGTAGAGGCATACGATGTTGTTGAGGAAGAGGGATTTCAGGCTGGGAAAAACGTAACTCAAATCCGCCTGTCCCAGGACAAGAGGAAACACGGGCATCTGGGGCGTTTTCAGAGTGACCGAAGAAATTGTGATAGATTCGAGGAGGGGGGCAGAGACGTAATGGAGGAAGAAGAATAAGGGATAGCAGGGCCATTGGCTGAAAATCATTTGCAACGGCGGGGGGCTGCGTCCGAAACGGACGTGTTTCAATTGCTTTGCCTTGATTCGCCGCATGAGGCGACCGGGATTCGGGTTTGCGATGACGATGTCCCATAATGAAAATGTTTCGATGAAAGGGAGCGATAACACTTGTTCTAAGCAAACCCAAAGGAGGAGCAGTTCCAACCTTGGTATGCCGGCTTCTAGGGAGAAGTGAACCAGGTTATTGAAAGGAGGCCGGAACCTTCCCGAAGCTGGGGAGTCCAGCTTCAGAAACTTGATGTTTGGTGGACCTTCAATGAGTATCTTGGGGTCCCAGTGAGGTTGCCCATCGTACCCTTCTTCCCTGATATTATGGTATTTGCCAGTGAGCACCTCGAAGTGTTCCAGCCGTGGAGCTGACACTCCAGTGAGTGCTCGGTGGAAGGG
The DNA here is from genome assembly GCA_004126415.1 of Candolleomyces aberdarensis. Taxonomy (NCBI): domain Eukaryota; kingdom Fungi; phylum Basidiomycota; class Agaricomycetes; order Agaricales; family Psathyrellaceae; genus Candolleomyces; species Candolleomyces aberdarensis. The sequence continues at coordinate 17,391 of SDEE01000123.1, read as the reverse complement.
GGTAACGAAGTTGACACCATCCGAGAGTAGAACGAAGCGCCTCAATCGATAAAGGTTGGGAACCACGAGATCCAACATCTCCATGACGCTAGGGTCTTTCACCGTGACTGGGACTCCGACGAAATCGAAGACAAGGTCGAGGTCTGTATCCGTGCCGGACCTGGTAAGGTATGTCTGTAGCCGTTCGTATTCCATGGCAAACTGTTGCGGTGATGGTTTGACGCATCGATATTTCGTCCAAAGTTCCGGAGTTGCTAGAGCGATGTTCCTCCACAATGAACAGACATGAGAGATGACGATCTCTTCCGTGACCCTGCCTCGAACGGTTCCCCGTACGTGGCTTTGCTTATGCACCGATTCGAGTATCAACGCGAGTATTTCGTTTGGGAGACTGCAAATATCGAAAATTCCGGAGGTCTGTGAACCTGGTTCTCCCTCGTCCCAGGCGCGAGTCGCCGACATCGTGCGAGATGGTGGTGGTACGGAACGAGATGGCAGTCACTAGGCCCGCGTAAGACCAGATATGTACCCTTGGCTGGTTTCACATGACGTTTGTTGTGATGGAGCTGTGAACACATTTCCTGTTAGATCAGAAATAGTCTACTTTGATCCGGCAAGCGCCCGACACAAGTCATCCGAGTCTGGACTTCTCCCTCCACCACCTCCCAATATCCTCGCCTCTGTTCTGTAGCTGGGACGATAGAGAGATACACGAACGGTCACATTTCCAGGGCGTATACATTGTTGGTCCCTGTAACATCTCACTCCTGCAACAAAACGAAAACATGCTTTTACGATCTATCCAACAAATTTCGGTCTGTCTACAGAATCCTCGAGGATACATAAAGCCCAAAGAGGCACATGTGTTGCCAAGCATGTGGTATGGTACGCATAATAGACATCAGCCTGAAATAAGAAACCAGAATAATCAGTGAGCGTTGTGCATAAACCACTGTGACAGTCCTATCTTAGCAACTACGTCCCTTGTGAACTGAATCGAGATTGCCGGTATCAATCCCGGACGATCGCATATAACCTGGAGGCCAATACATTGGGAACACATCCTGTATCTCCTCGATACAAACCTGCTTTCCATTGGGGCCTTTGCCACTGGCACCTGGACTCCGAAAGCGGTTCTTGAAATCTGCCCAGAAACTTCGGGGCTTCGGATCTCGCTTATGTGCGCTCTCCTCCACTGGAACCTTCCACGAAGTTGGTACGAAATCCAAAGCCAATGATGGGAGACGAATGATGGACAGTTGTGACCAATAGTCCATGCAGAATTGTATCAAGTCTGTCGAAGCTGCCTGGTCTGGGATGCTGAGTGTGAGCTCCCGGAGCTGCGGCCATGACTGGAACCGTTGTAAATCCGGATCCACTTGTAAGGCTTTCAAGACTCCATCTCCAGGCATCTCGACAGTTGTCGAGATACAGAGAAGTGCGATGGTGGCGGTGGCGCTCAGCAGGCGTTTAATTGTGCGCGATTCTGCGACCTGATCTTGAGCGGGGTCGGAGGACATAATGTTGTTGAGGAAGAGGGATTTCAGGTTAGGAAAAATGTAACTCAAATCAGCCTCTCCCGGGACAAGAGGAAATGCAGGCGTATGGGGGGTGCTCAGAGTGACCGAAGAAATTGTTATGGTTTCGAGGAGGGGGGCAGAGACGTAGTGGAGGAAGAAGAATAACGGGTAGCAGGGCCATCGGCCGAAACGTATGTGCAGGGACGGGGGGCGGCGTCCAAAACGGACGTGTTTCAAGTGCTTTGCCTTGATTCGCCGCAGGAGGTGACCAGGATTCGGGTTTGCGATGACGACGTCCCATAATGAAAATGTTTCGATGAAAGGCAGGGATAACACTTGCTCCAAGCAAACCCAAAGGAGGAGTAATCTCAGCCTTGGTATACCGGCTTCTAGGGAGAAGTGAACCAGGTTATTGAAGGGAGGCCGGAACCTTCCCATGGCTGGGGAGTCCAACTTCAGAAACTTGATGTTTGGTGAACCTTCAGTGAGTATCTTCGGGTCCCAGTGAGGTTGCCCATCGTACCCTTCTTCGTTGATATTATGATATTGGCCAGTGAGCACTTCGAAGTGTTCCAGGCGTGGAGCCGACGCTCCAGTGAGTGCTTGGTGGAAGGGGGTGACGTAGTTGACGCCGTCCGAGAGTAGAACGAAGCGCCTCAACCGATAAAGGTTGGGAACGACCAGATTCAACATATCCATGACGCTGGGGTCTTTCACCGTGACCGGGACGTCGACAAAATCGAAGACAAGGTCAAGGTCTGTATCCGTGCCGGACCTGGTAAGGTATGTCTGTAGCCGTTCGTACTCCATGGCAAACTGTTGTGGTGATGGTTTGACACATCGATATTTCGTCCAAAGTTCCGGAGTTGCCAGAGCAGTGTCCCTCCACAAGGAACAGACATGAGAGATGACGATCTCTTCAGTGGCCCTGCCCCGGACGGTTCCCCATCGGTGGCCTTGCTTATGCACCGATTCGAGTATCAACGCGAGTATTTCGTTCGGTAGACTGCAAATATCGAAAACTCCGGTGGTCTGTGGACCTGGTTCTCCCTCGTCCCAGGTGCGAGTCGGCGACATCATGCGAGATGGTGGTGATATGGAACGAGATGGGAGTCACTGGCCCCGCATAAGACCGTATATGTACCCCTGGCTAGTTCACATGAACAGTGATGTTTGTTGTGATGAAGCCTAGCCTCGCGTTCGGACTGTCGGATTCAGTGATGAAGTTGTGAACACGTTTCCTGTTAGACAAGAAATAGTCTACTTTGGAGTTTGAAATCCTGCAAGCGCCCACCAGTCATTCGAGTCTGCTCTTCTCCTTCCACCACCCCCCAATATTCTCGTCTCTGTTCTCTAGCTGAGACGATGGAGACCCGAGAGGTACAACAGTTCCAGGACGGACACATTGTTGGTCCCTGTAACACCTCATTGCTGCAACAAGAACGAAAAAATGCCTTTACAATCCATCAAACAAATTTCGGTCTGTTTACAGAATTCTCGAAAATATATAAAGCTTCGAAAGGTACATGTATTGCTAAGCATATGGTACGGTACGTCAGCCTGAAATAAGAAACCGGAATAATCGGTGAGCGTTGTGCATAATCACGACTTAGTCCCAACTCAGTAACTATGTCACGACAGTATCCTTGTGAACCCAACCGAGATTGCCAGTATCCATCCCGGACGGTTGCATATAGCCTGGAGGCCAAGACATCGGGAACACATCCTGTATCTCCTCGATACGCACCTGCTTCCTATCATGGCCTTTGCCACTGGGACTTGGACTCGGAGGGCGGTTCTTGGAGCAATCTACCCGGAAACTTCGGGGCTTCGGATCTCGCGTATGCGCGCTCTCTTCCACTGGCATTTCCCACAAAGTTGCTACGACATCCAAAGCCGATTGTGGGAGACGGATGATGGACAGTTGTGGCCAATAGTCTATGCAGAATAGTGTCAGCCTTGTCCAAGCTGCCTGGTCTGGGATGCTGAGCTCTCGGAGCTGCGGCCACGGCTTGACCCGTTGTATACCTGGAACCATTTGTAAGGCATCCAAGACTCCGTCTCCAGGCATCTCGACAGTTTCCGAGATGCAGAGGCGTGTGATGTTGGCAGTAGCGCTGAACAGGCGCTCGATTGTGCGCGATTGTGCGGCCTGCTCTCCGGGATAGGGGTATGCAATGTTGTTGAGGAAGAGGGATTTCAGGCTGGGAAAAACGTACGTCAAATCAGCTTGTCCCAGGATAAGAGGAAATACGGGTATATGGGGCGGTTCCAGAGTGACCAAAGAAATTGTGATAGATTCGAGGAGGGGGGCAGAGACGTAGTGGAGAAAGAAGAATAATGGATAACAGGGCCAGTGGCTGAAAGCCATTTGCAACGGCGGGGGGCCGCGTCCGAAACGGACGTGTTTCAATTGCTTTGCCTTGATTCGCCGCAGGAGGTGACCGGGATTCGGGGGCATGATGACGACGTCCCATAATGAAAATGTTTCGATGAAAGGGAGCGATAACACTTGTTCTAAGCAAACCCAGAGGAGGAGCAATTCTATCCTTGGTTTGCCGGCTTCTAGGGAGAAGTGAACCAGGTTATTGAGAGGAGGCCGAAATCTTCCCGAAGCTGGGGAGTCCAGCCTTAGAAACTTGATGTTTGGTGGACCTTCAGTGAGTATCTTGGGGTCCCAGTGAGGTTGCCCATCGTGCCCTTCTTCCCTGATATTATGGTATTTGCCAGTGAGCACCTCGAAGTGTTCCAGCCGTGGAGCTGACACTCCAGTGAGTGCTCGGTGGAAGGGGGTGACGAAGTTAACACCATCCGAGAGTAGAACGAAGCGCCTCAACCGATAAAGGTTGGGAACCACGAGATCCAACATATCCATGACGCTAGGGTCTTTCACCGTGACTAGGACTCCGACGAAATCGAAGACAAGGTCGAGGTCTGTATCCGTGCCGGACCTGGTAAGGTATGTCTGTAGCCGTTCGTATTCCACGGCAAACTGTTGCGGTGATGGTTTGACGCATCGATATTTCGTCCAAAGTTCCGGAGTTGCCAGAGCGGTGTTCCTCCACAAGGAACAAACGTGAGAGATGACGATCTCTTCAGTGGCCTTGCCTCGGACGGTTCCCCGTAGGTGGCTTTGCTTGTGCACCGATTCGAGTATCAACGCGAGTATTTCGTTTGGGAGACTGCAAATATCGAAAGCTCCGGTGATCTGCGGACCTGGTTCTCCCTCGTCCCAGGTGCAAGTCGGCGACATTATGCGAGATGGTGGTGCTATGAAACGAGATGGGAGTCACCAGACCCCGCATTAGACAGATATGTACCCCTGGCGAGCTCACATGAACAGTGATGCTTGTTGTGATGAAGCCTAGCCTTGTGTTCGGACTGTCGGACGACGTCGGAGTCAGTGATGAAGCTGTGAACACGTTTCCTGTTAGACTTACGAAATAGTCTACTTTGGGGTTTGGGATCCTGCAAGCGCCCACAAGTCATTCGAGGCTGCTCTTCTCCTCCTTCCACCACCTCCCAAAATTCTCGCCTCTGTTCTCTAGCTGGAACGATGGAGAGATACAACGAACGGTCACATTTCCCGTATTCATGGCACCAGGTAAGTCTCGAGATGCTCTGCTATCCCTGGACAGGGGCCCATGCGGTAATTGTGCACATACTGACTCTCACTTCCTAGTCGCATGATCAGGTATTTGCCCATCGATCCACCCCATATCCCTGGTCAACAGTGCTCAAATACGTATTGCAAGGCGACAGTACTGCTCATGGTCCCACATGACACCCAGGACGAAGACCTCTCAGTATGCTGTTATGCAATGTCCATGCAAAGCAACTCCCTGATACCTTCCTCTCTCTCCTGCAGGTGGTCATTGACAGCGAATTCCTCATTGTGGAGGTCAAAAACCAACCCCCAACAATCAAGGTGGGTGCCTGCACGCAGTCACTTCATTAATGCCAGATGGCCTGAGCGCACTCGGTGTATGTATGATGTCAACTATAGGGACGGCTCTACAGCACTGTGGACACTGCAAGCTCCGTGTGGCAATTAGAACCTCGCGCATCTCGTTCGTCAGGTCGAGAAAGAACTACCTCAACCACCTCGACAGCCTCAACGCACTCTTCATACGCTTTTGTGTCTTCAGACCCGGACATCTCAAGCTCCTTTGCTGCATCCCTGGAAAGTGGACAGGTTTCTGAGTCGGAGGATGCAGATTCGCCTTCAGCTTCGTCACCAATTCTCTCTTCAACAGAGACTCAGGGACTCCCACCTCGCCGCAGACTACCATCCAACATAGCGCCATCCCGTTCAGTCTCCCCAGGCAGACGGGTTCTGCCCAGCATGCCATCATCGTTCTCATCGTTGGATTCGCTACACTCCCCTCAGCAAGGGAGGCTTTTGACCATCCATCTGGAGAAGCAAAGACCTGTTATTTGGCCCTCACTCATTGTCGGTCCCGTACCCGAGTCCCTGTCGCCCATTTCAGCCAATTCAGTTGTGTTCAAAGCCAGCGATGAACTGGAATATAGATACAACATGGACCCCACCAGTCTGGCATTGATTGCCCTGGACTTGGCTGATATTCGGAAGGATAAAGAAGAGGCCTTTGAATACTTCTTGTAAGTGCCTTCTTTGCGGTGTGAACGAGATAGAAGTTCTAATTCATCTTCCCAGACGGGCATGGCACCAAGCCCATGTACCATCCGCAACAATGAGGCTGGTCTCAATGTATCTACCTCTCAATTCCACTGCCGATCTTGAAGATTCCGATTCCACTGGAGAGGACGCAGCCAGAGGGACCACGGAGTACTACCTCCGGTGTATTGGGGGATCAAGAGGAGTTGCCCAACTCTATCTCGAAGCAGGCCTCCTTCATCTCGAAGGTGCAGCCACCACACTTCTCTCGGCTTCTTATTCTAGCCTCTCGTCTATCCGCATGCCTCTTCAGTCGCAAATAGGCGAGGGAGGTACCGAAGCGTGGAAACGTGACCGGGAAGCGGCGTCCAAGTACTTCGAACGCGCTCGAGCCCTGCAACCAGACCTCGACATTCCTTCCCTTTCAGCCGAAGGCGCCTCCCACGTGGAACTGGAAATCCCATCCCTCGACCTGGCGGCGACGTCTACGCCGGAAAGCGTTCAGTCCGGACCAGAGTCCCTTCAGACCGACCCGGAATACGATGTCCCGACTATCCGGAGACGTCAGAAGAAGAGGGCGGAAATGGAGATCGTGAACGCCTCAAAGACAGATTTGGAGGAGATGGATGATACGTGGTTGATGTACATTCCTGGGTTAGTTGGGGCTGGCACTGCGTTGCTTGTCCTCGGTGTTGTGGGTGTCCTGAGTCTCTCAAACTGGTCGAGGAGGAGCCAAAGCTCTTGATTAATATCTGCTTTCTTGTGATGAAATGACGATTTACATCTATTAGTATACTGACTTGTGCTTCTACATAGACGGTTATGATTACGATTATATTACGACTCATTGCACCAGCTCTGTATATATTTATCCTAGTACTCAGTTGAATAGAGCGCTTACAAACCAGGTACACCTCGGTCATTAGCCCTACCTGAGGCTGATATCACGGTATCAGTGAATTTGCTTTTGAACAGGATCCAGAACCATCATGAGGACCTGGGATGTTAATTTCCTGAGGAACGGCGGCCAGGCTGCTGATCGGCCTCGTGCCCTCATCATCCTGAACCAGCCTTTCTCTGTCCCACTGTTCCAACGCCTGTGGAACTCGACGGGATGGCACTGCTGTGCAGACGGAGGTGCAAACCGCTTGCACGATGTATTTCTCGAAGTCCCCGACGCAGATGAGGCACGGCTTAGGTGAGTGGTCAAAAGCATTTGTACTGCAGCGGTCAATGGTGACGGAGCTTTGCAGACACCTTCCGGACCTCATTAAAGGCGATTTCGACTCTTTAAATCCAGACGTCAGAGCGTTCTATGCATCCCATGGCGTCTCCGTGATACAAGACGACGACCAAGACTCGACGGATCTAATGAAATGCATCCAAGCGCTGGAGGAGAAGGAACTCAGAGATAACAGCGAGGTCGGACCCCCGTCGTCGTCCTTCACAGCAATCTCTGACCATGATGATTCTCAACAGCAATACGATATCGTGCTTTTGGGCGGACTAGCAGGCCGACTGGATCAGACCATACACACCCTCTCCTACTTGCACAAGCTTCGGAAATCTAGACAACGAGTGTATGCTGTCACGGACGACAACGTCGGATGGGTTCTGGATGACGGAGAACACGAACTCAAGATCGACCATGACGTCCTAGGTCCAACCTGTGGCCTCCTTCCAGTCGGTATCGATAGCACAATTTTATCAACGAGGGGATTGCGATGGAATTTAGGTACGCCGTCGTTTGGTTTTCGGGTACTGCTAATTCATTGGCACTTTCTGCAGAACGACACCCATCTTCTTTCGAAGGTATGGTCTCTACGTCCAACCATCTCGTTCCCCATGAAGATGTTTGGGTCAGCACCTCAAAGCCAATATGGTGGACGGCGGAACTTAGACAGCTAGGGAACATAGGCTGATACTAGGCGTCCTTTTCGTTACGGTTCCGTGTCTTTTATGTATTTCTAAGAATGGTTTATAACAACTGGGGGCTGCGGCGAAGTGGGGTATTCTTATCAGCAGATACTGAGTCATCAATACGGACGGGTATAAGAGCGAAACGTGAAAGCAATCCACCACATCCCCCCACCATCATGTCACCCAAGACGGTCACAGTGCTATATTTCGCAGCTGCGTCAACTGCAACCGGCCTTACCATCGAAACAGTCCCGATAGCAGAATCAGGCCAGCGCCTATCCGAATTTGCCAAATTCATAATCTCTCGTCACCCTAATGCGTCAAATTTGGAGGAGATCTTGAGTAGTAGCCAATGGAGTGTAGATGCTGAGATGGTCGACAAACCGGAAGACGTTATATTGAAAGGAGGGGAAGAAGTCGCCGTGATTTGTCCCGTGTCTGGAGGGTAGGGATTTCTAATACGATGATCGACGTGACGGTAGGTGGTGTGTGGCCTCTCGACGTAGTTCTTTACAGACTGATATCTGTAGGTAGCAGCGAATGGCAGCCCACACCGCAACCATTTCTAGGGCATCGCGAGAAATGCTCTGAAGGAGAGCTATGCGTTCGATTGTAGCAGGCAGTTGGTGAAGATCGATCCTAGGATTGTAAAGACAGCCGAAAGGTGTAGGAACGCCGTAGTCAAGTATCTTCCGACCAAATCAACCATGTTTCTTCTTGCCTTTTGATGCCATGAACTCTGCTTCCAACTTCGATAGAAAGTCGTCTGCTTCGTCGGTGGGAGCTGCTTTCGTCTTTCCCTTCGACCCGCCCGTAACAGTCTGTGAAGTGGACATCACGGCTTCCAGTGCCGCAAATGGGTCGATAGGTTCCACTGGCCCCGGCTGGGCAGGTTCAACCTTTGTTGCAGTTGCATGGGTGGAAGCTGCAGCTGGCTGTTCGTTGGCCTTGGGCTGGACTTTCCTCCTCTTTGCTTCAATCAACTTTCTCCTTTCTTCAAGCTCCCGTTTCCTTTTCTCCATCGCCCGGCTTGGCCCAGCAGCCTTGCTACCATCCTCCCCATCACGCATTCCCCCCACTTCCCCAGGTCTAACATCCATAGCACCAGCCTCCTGCCTCGCCTTTTCGGTTTCCATCCTCGACGCCTTCAGTTCCTCCATTTGTGCTTTCCGTGTCTCTTCATCGGCTGAGAACTGATAGAAACCCGCGCCCTTGGCACGATTCTCTCTTGTTGAGTCGTAGTGGACGGCTAAAGGATTATTTTCTTCTGCGTATTTCTTGTCTATCTCCTGCATCCTTTCTTCCGAAGGAACGTATACCGGGAAATGGCCCTCAGGGTTATCTAGTGAGATGTAAGCAACCAAGGAATAATTAAGAAGAAAGAGAACACGCACAGATGACAATGTCCCTAATTCAAGACCGAGAAACAATTTAGTGGGGTGATTTGAAGTGAAGAATTGCCTACTCACTCGTCCGAGTCGGGCTCCTGTTGCTCCTTGGGAAGCAAATGGCGAGGGATTTCAGACCGTCTTGCCGTTCGTACTCGTCCGAACTCATCCTCGTATTCGATGATAGGATCCCTCTATTACAATGCCATTTAAATCCATTCGTAGAATCCATAGGCAAGCTTTACGCACCTCGTCATCCGGTCCTTGAGGTACAGTCAACGATTCGTCCACGTCATCGCTATCTGACTCGTAATTATTGGACTGTCCCGCTGCGTCGAACTGTATTGCACTCAGTCAGTCAGAACCGCCCCCTCGGGGAGGACTGGGATAGAACTTACATCGACCAAAAGGGAGTTGAACTGAGCTTCACTCAAGCCACCACTCCTTCCTTTCTTCAGCTTCTCGTATATCTTGGCCTTGCGTTCGAGGACTGCCCTGGCAGATTCCAATGTCGGTTTGCTGATAGCTTCGAGCTCGACATCACGACTTGCACGAGCTGCTACACCCTTGTTCTGGCGTGCCCATACTGTAGGTTTCTATCCCCTGACTTTCAGTAAACTGATGAGTGGACCATGAAGAAAGGAACCGTTTGGACGAACCTTGTCAGGTCGTTTCACACCCCCGACGATAGTTGTGCTGTTCCCAGCAGCTTTGTTCTTGGTGAATTCGGCCTCTTGTTTAGAGAGCTCTGCTTTGAGGTCGAAGAACGAGCTGGTACTGATCCCTTTCGCCTTTGCTTTGCTTTTATGCGACATAAAGGTGCACCTCGATGGTGGTCGGACGAAGGACAGACGGCTGATGTAATCTGTCAACGGCGTTTGTTCAATCCTCTCGATGAATCGCGCAAGGAGAATAGGCAACGGGATTCGGAAAACGGTGTATTTACAGTGGTTAAAAGTAAGATAATTCAATAGAAAATCAAGAGTTCGAATTCAAGGTCTAGCGAATGCAACCCGAGCTGCCAGATGTTTTAAACCCGTACATATCTAGTAACAACTCTCCCATTAGCATTCTTTTCACGACACGGACAAGAGCTTTCTTGACTCACGTAGCATCGATTTGGGTAAGCTGTGGAAGGGTGAGCATGACTTTCCGTCGATAATTGGCCATGTCATTCGTCTGGCAAGGGTTGGCCTCGAGATAGAGAGTCCGTAGCGTCTCGATTTGGCGCAACTCTTTATCGAGACCTGTCAAGTCAGGGATTTTATTGCCACTCATCTGGTACAAAATAGTCGTTAGTGCATCACCTTTGGAAAATGAAAGCCAGGGACAAGGACGTACCCAGAACTCTTCAAGCTGTGTGAGATGCGATACGTTCTCGAGCTTCTCGATGAAGTTGTATTGGATATCCAAAGTAGTCAATTTGAGCTACGAAGATAGGTTAGCCTGTGCAAGAGACTGTCAAAAGAGTGTGAGTGCACTAACATTGCGCTCCAGCCCTTCAATCTGCTTGATACCATTATGACTCAGGTAGAGTTGATCAAGATCCTCCAGCGCCTCTAGCCCTTCCAACTTGGTTATCCGATTCGACTGAATGGAGAGGATTTTCAACTTTTTCAACGTTCCTAGTCCCTTGGAGCGAACCGTTGAATCGAATGTCGGAGGAATAAAACCATTTTTCATCGCACCTCCAGTTTGGTGATCTTGTTTTTACCTAGCCAGATTTCTTCTAGGTTCACCAGGGTCCCCAAATTTTCGATTTTCTGAGTTTGTGATACACGGTTAAATTTGATACCCACGGGTGAGGAGCGACAAAACGTACCCGAATCCTGTTGCCCCCGAGTTCCAAACTTCGCAGGTTAGTCAGAGTGCTGAGACCCGAGATTTTCGATATCCTGTTCTGGACAAAGTACAGGGTCGATAGCGTAGTAAGGAGGTGCAATCGTTCAGGGACGCTTTTCAGGAGATTGAATGAAAGATCCAGCGACCTAGGGGTCCGTCAGGGTGAACTTGATGAACAGCATTTTGGGAACAGGGCGGACGCACGTCACCACGGACAGCTTATCGAACGCATCCCCAACATCCTTGAGCTTGTTATCATAGAAATCAACCTCCTCCAACTTTGTCAGTTGGTGGAACGTTTCGGGATTAAGTTTAGATATAGCATTCTGTCGCAAACACAACCTTCTCAAACTTGCTGCGAAACGTTCCAAGTGAAGCTCGTCTAACAACTTTAGCCGGCAATGAATGAGATCCAGTTCCTGCGCATTGTAAACAATCCAGTCAGCATGGAGAAGATGTCTGAGGAGCCCACATACAGGTGTCTCGTCAGGAAAGTCTGCCAGATAATCTGTATCCTCCGCATCGCCATCCTCCTCCTCTTCCTTCTCGTCCTGTTCCTCGTCTGTATCCTGTCCATCCTCAACGGGTGCTGGCTTATGCTCAGCCGTCTTCAGCTGGTGGGTCCCATCGTCCGTGGGTAACAAGACGCGTGCCTGCTTGCTACACCCACAAGTTCACGGAACTGAGATTGGAATGCAGATGCACAAACGGACCTTGTCACCACACCGTCATGTCCAGGTTGTTGGTGCAATGTAGCTCCTCCGTCCTTCACCGCAGCGTCGGCTGGATCGTCAGCTTGCATGATATCCCGAATGGTGTTGGAGATGGCGAGACGAACGGGATCCGAGTCCAGATCGAGCGCTCGTCTGTCACGGCTCAGGGTCACTCACACGCTAATCAATCGCTCGCCTGAACATGACATCATCAATTTATTCAATAAAGTTAGGGGCGTTGGATTCAGATACCCGTTGAGTCACCAGTTCGACCAAACACGGCTTACCTGTAAGACATTGGGCAACCTCCCAGTAAGACGGGTGCGTGACCTTGACTCAATAGTGCTCAATAGACTACGTTATCTGTATTGAAATAGTGAGCATAGTTAAGGAGTCAAGAATACATTTGAATGAAGCATAACGAAGCGCGAAGCAGGAGATCGCTTCGGGTACACAGGGGCCTGTGAGAACGGAGACCTTCGGTCACTTCCGTTGATACGGGTGCGGAGACCGGAACCCATTATGTGCTTCCACGATTGGAATGTTTCTGAGTCGAAGTGAACATGAACGCCAGTCTAATAAAACATAATGAGGTGTAAGGTAGGATCACTTCTCGCGCACTAGCCTCTGAGACCTGAAGGCATTGTGTGATTCCACAATGGGAAGTATACCGAGTCGAAGTGAGCATGAGTGTCAGTTCAGTGAATCACAACGAAGTGCGAAGCAGGGGGTCACTTCTCTTGCACCAGGCTCTGTGAACATGGAGACTTCCGGTCACTTCCGTTGACAAGGATACTGGAGATCCGAAGGCGTTGTGAGCTACCACAATTGGAAGGATTCCGAGTCGAAGTGAACATAAATGTCAGTTCAATAAATCACAATGAAGTGCGAAGTAGGGAATCACTTCTCTCGCACTAGCCACCGTGAGCATAGAGACTTCCAGTCACTTCCATTCATATGGATGCTGGAGACCGAAGGGGTTGCGTAGTTCCATGATTTGGAGGATTCTGGGTTGAAGTAGGCAGACATATCAGTTCAATCAAACACAATTAGGTGTGAAGTAGGGAATCAATTCTCTTGCACTAATCTGTGAGCACAGAGAGCTTTGGTCACTTCCACCAATACGGGCGTTGGAGACCTGAAGGTGTTGCGCGCTTCACAATCGAAACGATTCCGAGTCGAAGTGAACATGAATTTCAGTTCAATAAATCACAATGAAGTGCGAAGTAGGGAATCACTTCTCTCGCACTCGCCACCGTGAGCATGGAGACTTCCAGTCACTTTCATTCATATGGATGCTGGAGACCGAAGGGGTTGTATAGTTCCATGATTTGGAGGATTCTGGGTTGAAGTGGGCAGACATATCAATTCAATGAAACACAATTAGGTGTGAAGCAGGGAACCAATTCTCTTGCACTAATCTGTGAGCACAGAGCTTTGGTCACTTCCACCAATACAGGCATTGGAGACCTGAAGGTGTTGCGCACTTCACAATCGAAAGGATTCCGAGTGGAAGTGAACATGAATTTCAGTTCAATAAATCACAATGAAGTGCGAAGTAGGGGACCACTTCTCTCGCACTAGCCACCATGAGCATAGAGACTTCCGGTCGCTTCCGTTGATATGGATAATCGAGAGGGAAGGAGTTGCGCAATTCCACGATTTGAAGGATTCTAGGTTGAAGTAAGGATACATATCAGTTCAATGAAACGCAATCAGGTGTGAAGCAGGGAATCCCTTCTCTTGCAGTCTCTGGGAATCACGGAGAGCTTTGGCCACTTCCATCAGTACAGACGTCAAAGACCCGGAGGTGTTGCGCGCTTCCACAATCGAAACGATTCCGAGTCGAAGTGAGCATGCATTTCAGTCCGGTGAATTGCAAAGAAGTGCGAAGCGGAGAATCACTTCTCTCGCACTAGCCACCGTGAGCATGGAGACTTCCGGTCACTTCTGTTGATATGGATGCTGGAGACTGAAGGGGTTGCATAGTTCCATGATTCGGAAGATTCTGGGTTGAAGTGGGCAGACATATCGGTTCAATGAAACGCAATTCGGTGTGAAGTAGGGAATCAATTCTCTTGCACTAATCTGTGGGCACAGAGAGCTTTGGTCACTTCCATCAGTACGGACGTTGGAGACCTGAAGGTGTTGCGTGCTTCCACAATCGAAACGATTCTGAGTCGAAGTGAGTATGCATTTCAGTTCAGTAAATAAGAATGAAGGGCGAAGCAGGGAATCCCTTCTCTCGCACTAGCCACCATGAGCATGTGGACTTCCAGTCACTTCCATTCATACGGATGCTGGAGACCGAAGGGGTTGCGCAATTCCACGATTTGCAGGATTCTGGGTTGAAGTGGGCAGACATATTGGTTCAATCAAACGCAATTCGGTGTGAAGTAGGGAATCAATTCTCTTGCACTAATCTGTGAGCACAGAGAGCTTTGGTCACTTCCATCAGTACGGACGTTGGAGACCCGAAGGTGTTGTGCGCTTCCACAATCGAAACGATTCCGAGTCGAAGTGAGTATGCATTTCAGTTCAGTAAATAAGAATGAAGTGCGAAGCAGGGAATCCCTTCTCTCGCACTAGCCACCGTGAGTAGGTGGACTTCCAGTTACTTCCATTCATATAGATGCTGGAGACCGAAGGGGTTGCGCAATTCCACGATTTGCAGGATTCTGGGTTGAAGTGGGCAGACATATTGGTTCAATCAAACACAATTAGGTGTGAAGTAGGGAGTCAATTCTCTTGCACGAATCTGTGAGCACAGAGAGCTTTGGCCACTTCCATCAGTACGGGCGTTGGAGACCTGAAGGTGTTGCGTGCTTCACAATCGAAAGGATTCCGAGTGGAAGTGAACATGAATTTCAGTTCAATAAATCACAATGAAGTGCGAAGTAGGGGACCACTTCTCTCACACTGGCCTCCGTGAGCATGGAGATTTATGGTCACTTCCGTTGATACAAGTGCTGAAGACCCGAAGGCATTGTTTGATTCTACCATCGGAATGATTCTGGGTCGAAGTGAACATGAATGTCAGATCAATGAATCACAATGAAGCGACGAACAGAGATCACTTGCACGCACCGGCGTCCGCGAGAACGGAGAGTTTTTGTCACTTCTGTTAGTACAGTTGCTGGAGACTCAAAGGCGTTGTACGCTTCCATGATTAGAAGGGTTCCAACACTAGCCTCTGTGACTGCAGAGAGTTTTGGTCCCTTCCGTCAATACAGATGCTGAAGACCTGAAGGTGTTGTGGGATTCCACAATTGGGATCATTCTGGGTTGAAGTGGACACAAACGCGAGTTCAATAGAGCAGTGAAGCGCGAACCAGGGGATCACTTCGCTCGCCCTAGCCTCCATGAGCATGGAGACATTTGTTCACTTCTGTTGATTTGGATGCTGAAGACTCGAAGATGTCATGCACTTCCATGATTGGGAGGATGGGAAGCTTATATCATTTGGCTTCGATGTGTAGATATACGTCTGAGGGTTGGATAATGCGCGTGCCACAGTGTGGCAAATTTCGAGGCTACAGTGCTCATTAGGCTGGAACATGTGGGGAGAGTCAACCAACCATGGATACAGGATCGAAGTGGAAGCCTGCTTCTGCACAGGTATGGGCAGAACAGACCGCATTGCCGAAGTTGTTTTTTGCAAGGGGAAGTGCTCACGGACGTCTGTAGAAAGAGGGAGGGCGTGGGAGCTAAATTCAAATAGGATACATGTGGACACTGGCCGTCTGCATTAGCTTCCAATCTTGTATTTATCAAAAGCGGGAAGTTTGTGAGTACATCTGAGCTTACATTTCTAAATAAGAAGTGGGATACAACGTCGACTCTGCAGGTTAAAGTGATATGAGACATGAATACCAATGTTTGAAGTGCTAACTTGAAGATCAAGTAGTTATTTTGGGCATCATATGTACGACGTGAGCAGGGAATTTGAGAATAGCCATTGAATTAGAGATAGGATGCAAGGTAGTACATGAGGGATGTATATTTAAAAAAAAATCACTGCGCAGCCAACAATCAATCAGAATCACTGTCGTCATCTGAGGAAATCTCAAGTACGTCAGCGACATCTTCATAGAAAGCCTTCTCCTGGCGCTTAGCCGCAGCTCTAGCCTCCTCCTCCTCCTTCCTAGCGTCAGCCTCGTACTCCTTCAGGCTTTGCAGAAGTTCACGGATGTGTTGCTTCCTCTCGTCAACAAAATTCAACGGGTTGCCTTTGACATCGAAACTGTACATCATCCTGACGTCAACGCAAAAATGATCGAGGGTGTGGTAAAGGAAAAGGCGATCACGAGGCTTCATAGGCCTTCCAAGCCTCTCGGATTTCTTGCTGCGAATTGAGCGGATCTTCATGGTCTTCCAGATGAACAAATCGAGAAGGGCGGGTTCCAGTTCACAGCCACAGTGAAGAATACGGTTTCCATCCTTCATCGGGAAGAAGGCCAAGACGTTCTTCAAATTGAAGTTGGGATTTTTCGCACCCCTCTTGGGGGCGGCGTCGGGGGAAGGGAGAAGGGTGTCGAAAGTCTTGAGGTGGGCTTCGAGGGGCTCGAAAGGAATGCCCGTGACCTTGATGTTAAGCTTCTTGTTCCGGTTGCCAGGAAAGGCGTCGTTGATAGGCTCCTGGCCACGATCATAGATCGTATGGTAGTGGCAAACGGTTCGGCCGTTCCCCAGGATGAAGAGGCTTGCCGCCATGAGCAAACTGTGAGTTCCTGCAATGGGAAGGAAGTCGGCGTGACGACGTGCCCAGCAGCGGATCTACCATGCACCAATCAATCAATTCGAACCAAAGCAGGCGGAGCACATGAAGAGAATGAACATACCTGCTCTCCGAGAGGGTGGTTGGACTTGAGGAATCGTTCCCAAGCTTTCTTCCCCCTTTCTAAGACTGAATGAGACTCGTGAAAATGGAATAAAGGGATTCACTCACCAATGAGGCGGCGGCGTTGGTCCTCGGACAACTTCTCCCAGACATCGGGGAAGTGGCGCCTGATAACAGCTGCTGGGATCTCAACGATCTCATCGTTGTCGATGTTCATTGCATCGGCATCAGCAGCTGCGGCGTCTTCGTCCAATGCATCCAATAACTATTGATCAAAAAATCAAAGGTAAATGAGACGACGTAGCGAAGCAAAAAAAAATCATAGGCCGTACGCACCTTTTCGAACTCGTCTTCTGGTATGCCGACTTGCTCCGTCTCCAATGATTTCTTCCCTTTGGTAGAGGGAGCAGGGTTGGCAATGGGCAGTGCAACGGGAGCAGGAGCCAGGTTGGCGGTGGGCAGTGCAACGGGAGTAGGAGCCAGGTTGGCGGTGGGCTCCATAACAGGAACGGAAGCCAGGTCGGCAGCG